>JBAPLH010000275.1:0-97844 GCA_037897445.1 Ceriops zippeliana
ATTCTAATCACATCAAGTGAATTAGGCTCCTTTTATTGTTACTAGGACTATATTTCTTGCAATAACCTTGAAATTAAATGTCGCTTCATCATTAAAGACTATATTCATTATGAAAAAAATACCCATGGATCATTTATAACATGAATTCATTCAATTTAACAAATAATGGTGCCCTGGATCTTCAATTTCATTTCTTATTGATATTAGTACTTGAATTCAAAATTAGAGACAACCTTCCATCATTTATCATTAGCAATCCTCCTCTTTTGACTCCAAACACACTTTTTGACACATTGATCATGAAATTAACACATGTGGCTAAACAACCTAGTATATTGATTTATCAAACAAGTATAAAGACCATTAATACTGTAAATATTTTTAAATCCATCAGTCAAAGGAGTCATTCATGATGGTTTGCATTCTGTACAAATGTGAACAGGTTTAATTCTTTAATCATGAGGCATTCTAATCTCCTCAGGTGAATTAGGCTCCTCTTGTTGTTACCTGGACTATTTTTCATGCAATAACCTTGAAATAAAATTTTGCTTCATCATTAATGACTATTTTGTTATGAAAGAAATGCCCATGGATCATCTATAACATGGCTTCATTCAATTTAACAAAGAATGGAGTACTTGATTTTCAATTTTATTTCTTATCTATATTAATTGTTGAATTCAAAATTAGAGACTGCCTCCCATCATTTCTCATTAGTAATGCTCCTCTTTTGACTCCAAACACACTTTTTGACACATTGAGCATGAAATTAACACATGTGGCTAAACAACTTAGTATATTGATTGAATCAAACAAGTATAAAGACAATTAAAAACTATAAATCTATTAAAATCCATCAATCAAAGGAGTCATTCATAATGGTTTGCATTCTGTACAAATGTGAAATGGTTTAATTCTTAAATCACGAGACATTCTAATCACATCAAGTAAATTAGGCTCCTTTTATTGTTACTAGGACTATCTTTCTTGCAATAACGTTGAAATTAAATTTCGCTTCATCCTTAATGACTATATTCATTACGAAAAAAATGCCCATGGATCATCTATCACATGAATTCATTCAATTTAACAAACAATGGAGTCCTTGATCTTGAATTTCATTTCTTATTGATATTAATTATTCAATTCAAAATTAGAGAATGCCTTCCATCATTTCTCATTAGCAATGCTCCTCTTTTGACTCCAAACACACTTTTTGACACATTGAGCATGAAATTAACACATGTGGCTAAACAACCTAGTATATTGATTGAATCAAACAAGTATAAAGACAATTAAAACTCTAAATCTATTAAAATCCATCAATCAAAGGAGTCATTGATAATGGTTTGCATTCTGTACAAATGTGAAATGGTTTAATTCTTAAATCATGAGACATTCTAATCATATCGAGTAAATTAGGCTCCTTTTATTGTTACTAGCACTATATTTCTTGCAATAACCTTGAAATTAAATTTCGCTTCATCCTTAAAGACTATATTCATTATGAAAAAAATGCCCATGAAACATCTCTAACATGAATTCATTCAATTTAACAAATAATGGTGCCCTGGATCTTAAATCACGAGACATTTTTCATTATGAAAAAGAGTCCTGGTAACAATAAGAGGAGCCTAATTCACCTGAGGTGATTAGAATGTCTCGTGATTTAAGAATTCAACCAGTTGACATTTTGCTTCATCTTTAATGACTATATTTGTTATGAAAAAAATGCCTATGGATCATCTATAACATGAATTCATTCAATTTAACAAACAATGGAGTCCTTGATCTTGAATTTCATTTCTTATTGATATTAATTATTCAATTCAAAATTGGAGAATGCCTCCCATCATTTCTCATTAGCAATGCTCCTCTTTTGACTCCAAACACACTTTTTGACACATTGATCATGAAACATTGATCATGAAATTAACACATGTGGCAAAACAACCTAGTATATTGATTGAATCAAACAAGTATAAAGACAATTAAAAGTCTAAATCTATTTAAATCCATCAATCAAAGGAGTCATTCATAATGGTTTGCATTCTGTACAAATGTGAAAAGGTTTAATTCTTAAATCACAAGACATTCTAATCACCTCATGTAAATTAGGCTCCTTTTATTGTTACTAAGACTATATTTCTTGCAAGAACCTTGAAATTAAATTTCGCTTCATCCTTAAAGACAATATTCATTATGAAAAAAATGCCCATGGACCATCTATAACATGAATTCATTCAATTTAACAAATAATGATGCCCTGGATCTTGAATTTCATTTCTTATTGATATTAATTGTTGAATTCAAAATTAGAGACAACCTCCCATCATTTCTCATTAGCAATGCTCCTCTTTTGACACCAAACACACTTTTTGACACATTGAACATGAAATTAACACATGTGGCTAAACAACCTAGTATATTGATTAAATCAGACAAGTATAAAGACAATTAAAACTATAGATCTATTTAAATCCGTCAATCGAAGGAGTCATTCATCATGGTTTGCATTCCGTACAAATGTGAACACGTTTAATTTTTAAATCACGAGATATTCTAATCACATCATATAATTTAGCCTCCTCTTATTGTTACCAGGACTATTTTTCATGCAATAACAATGAAATTACCTTTTGCTTCATCGTTAACGACTATATTTGTTATGAAAAAAATGCCCATGTATCATCTATAACATGAATTCATTCAATTTAACAAGCAATGGAGTCCTTGATCTTCAATTTCATTTCTTATTGATATTAATTGTTGAATTCTAAATTAGAGACATCCTTCCATCACTCCTCTTTTGACTCCAAACACACTTTTTGATACATTGATCATGAAATTAACACATGTGGATAAACAACCTAGTATATTGATTAAATCAAACAAGTATAAAGACCATTGAAACTCTAAATCTATTTAAATCCGTCAATCAAAGGAGTCATTCATCATGGTTTGCATTCCGTACAAATGTGAACAGGTTTAATTCTCAAATCATGAGGCATTCTAATCACCTCATGTGAATTAGGCTCCTCTTGTTGTTACCTGGACTATTTTTCATGCAATAACCTTGAAATAAAATTTTGCTTCATCATTAATGACTATTTTGTTATGAAAGAAATGCCCATGGATCATCTATAACATAGCATCATTCAATTTAACAAACAATGGAGTCCTTGATCTTGAATTTCATTTCTTATTGATATTAATTATTCAATTCAAAATTAGAGAATGCCTCCCATCATTTCTCATTAGCGATGCTCCTCTTTTGACCCCAAACACACTTTTTGACACATTGAGCAAGAAATTAACACATGTGGCTACACAACCTAGTATATTGATTGAATCAAACAAGTATAAAGACAATTAAAACTCTAAATCTATTTAAATCCGTCAATCAAAGGAGTCATTCGTAATGGTTTGCATTCTGTACAAATGTGAAATGGTTTAATTCTTAAATCACGAGACATTCTAATCACATCAAGTGAATTAGGCTCCTTTTATTGTTACTAGCACTATATTTCTTGCAATAACCTTGAAATTAAATTTCGCTTCATCCTTAAAGACAATATTCATTATGAAAAAAATGCCCTATGGATCATCTATAACATGAATTCATTCAATTTAACTGACAATGGAGTCCTTGATCTTGAATTTCTTTTCTTATTGATATTAATTGTTGAATTCTAAATTAGAGACAACCTTCCATCATTTATCAGTAGCAATGCTCCTCTTTTGACTCCAAACACACTTTTTGACACATTGATCAAGAAATTAACACATGTGGCTAAACAACCTAGTATATTGATTAAATCAAACAAGTATAAAGACCATTTAAAACTCTAAATCTATTTACATCCATCAATCAAAGGAGTCATTCATCATGGTTTGCATTCAGTACAAATGTGAGCAGGTTTAATTCTTAAATCATGAGGCATTCTAATCACCTCATGTGAATTAGGCCCCTCTTGTTGTTACCTGGACTATTTTTCATGCAATAACCTTGAAATAAAATTTTGCTTCATCATTAATGACTATTTTGTTATGAAAGAAATGCCCATGGATCATCTATAACATAGCATCATTCAATTTAAAAAACAATGAAGTCCTTGATCTTGAATTTCATTTCTTATTGATATTAATTATTCAATTCAAAATTAGAGAATGCCTCCCATCATTTCTCATTAGCAATGCTCCTCTTTTGACTCCAAACACTCTTTTTGACATATTGATCATGAAATTAACACATGTGGCTAAACAACCTAGTATATTGATTGAATAAAACAAATATAAGGACCATTAAAACACTATCAATTTAAGTCCGTCAATCAAAGGAGTCATTCATCAATGTTTGCAATCGGTACAAATGTAAACTGGTTGAATTCTTAAATCACGAGACATTCTAATCACCTCATGTGAATTAGGCTCCTCTTCTTGTTACTAGGACTATTTTTCATGCAATAACCTTGAAATTAACTTTTGCTTCATCATTAATGACGATATTTGTTATGAAAAAAATGCCCATGGATCATCTATAACATGAATTCATTCAATTTAACAAACAATGGAGTCCTTGAAATTGAATTTCATTTCTTATTGATATTAATTATTCAATTCAAAATTAGAGAATGCCTCCCATCATTTATCATTAGCAATGCTCCTCTTTTGACTCCAAACACACTTTTTGATTCATTGATCATGAAATTAACACATGTGCCTAAACAACCTAGTATATTGATTCAATCAAACAAGTATAAAGACAATTAAAACACTAAATCTATTTAAATCCATCAATCAAAGGAGTCATTCATAATTGTTTGCTTTCTGTACAAATGTGAAATGGTTTAATTCTTAAATCACAAGACATTCTAATCACCTCATGTAAATTAGGCTCCTTTTATTGTTACTAGGACTATTTTTCTTGCAATAACCTTAAAATTAAATTTCGTTTCATCCTTAATGACTATATTCATTATGGAAAAAATGCCCATGGACCATCTATAACATGAATTCATTCAATTTCACAAAGAATGGTGCCCTGGATCTTGAATTTCATTTCTTATTGATATTAATTGTTGAATTCAAAATTAGAAAGAGCCTCCCATCATTTCTCATTAGCAATGCTCCTCTTTTGACAACAAACACACTTTTTGACACATTCATCATCAAATTAACACATGTTGCTAAACAAACTAGTATATTGATTAAATCAAACAAGTATAAAGACAATTAAAACTATAGATCTATTTAAATCCGTCAAACAAAGGAGTCATTCATCATGGTTTGCATTCCGTACAAACGTGAACACGTTTAATTCTTAAATCACGAGACATTCTAATGACATCATATAAATTAGTTTCCTCTTATTGTTACCTGGACTATTTTTCATGCAATAACCTTGAAATAAAATTTTGCTTCATCATTAATGACTATTTTGTTATGAAAGAAATGCCCTGGATCATCTATAACATAGCATCATTCAATTTAACAAACAATGGAATCCTTGATCTTGAATTTCATTTCTTATGGATATTAATTATTCAATTCAAAATTAGAGAATGCCTCCCATCATTTCTCATTAGCAATGCTCCTCTTTTGACTCCAAACACACTTTTTGACACATTAATCATGAAATTAACACATGTGGCTAAACAACCTAGTATATTGATTAAATCAAACAAGTATAAAGACCATTAAAACTCTAAATCTATTTAAATCCGTCAATCAAAGGAGTCATTCATCATGGTTTGCATTCCGTACAAATCTGAACAGGATTAATTCATAAATCATGAGGCATTCTAATCACCTCATGTGAATTAGGCCCCTCTTGTTGTTACCTGGACTATTTTTTATGCAATAACCTTGAAATAAAATTTTGCTTCATCATTAATGACTATTTTGTTATGAAAGAAATGCCCATGGATCATCTATAACATAGCATCATTCAATTTAACAAACAATGGAGTCCTTGATCTTGAATTTCATTTCTTATGGATATTAATTATTCAATTCAAAATTAGAGAATGCCTCCCATCATTTCTCATTAGCAATGCTCCTCTTTTGACTCCAAACACACTTTTTGACACATTCAGCATGAAATTAACACATGTGGCTGAAGAACCTAGTATATTGATTGAATCAAACAAGTATAAAGACAATTAAAACTCTAAATCTATTAAAATCCATCAATCAAAGGAGTCATTCATAATGGTTTGCATTCTGTACAAATGTGAAATTGTTTAATTCTTAAATCACGAGACATTCTAATCACGTCAAGTAAATTAGGCACCTTTTATTGTTACTAGGACTATATTTCTTGCAATAACCTTGAAATTCAATTTCATTTCATCCTTAAAGACGATATTCATTATGAAAAAAATGCCCATGGATCATCTATAACATGAATTCATTCAATTTAACCAATAATGGTGCCCTAGATCTTCAATTTCATTTCTTATTGATATTAGTTGTTGGATTCAAAATTAGAGACAGCCTCCCATCATTTATCATTGGCAGTCCTCCTCTTTTGACTCCAAACACACTTTTTGACACATTGATCATGAAATTAACACATGTGGCCAAACAACCTAGTATATTGATTAAATCAAACAAGTATAAAGGCCATTAATACTCTAAATATTTTTAAATCCGTCAGTCAAAGGAGTCATTCATCATGGTTTGCATTCTGTACAAATGTGAACAGGTTTAATTCTTAAATCATGAGGCACTCTAATCTCCCCATGTGAATTAGGCTCCTCTTGTTGTTACTTGGACTATTTTTCATGCAATAACCTTGAAATAAAATTTTGCTTCATCATTAATGACTATTTTGTAATGAAAGAAATGCCCGTGGATCATTAATAACATGGCTTCATTCAATTTAACAAAGAATGAAGTACTTGATCTTCAATTTTATTTCTTATCTATATTAATTGTTGAATGCAAAATTAGAGACTGCCTCCCATCATTTCTCATTAGTAATGCTCCTCTTTGGACTCCAAACACACTTTTTGACACATTGAGCATGAAATTAACACATGTGGCTAAACAACCTAGTATATTGATTGAATCAAACAAGTATAAAGACAATTAAAACTCTAAATCTATTAAAATCCATCAAACAAAGGAGTCATTCATAATGGTTTGCATTCTATACAAATGTGAAATGGTTTAATTCTTAAATCACGAGACATTCTAATCACATCAAGTAAATTAGGCTCCTTTTATTGTTACTAGGACTATCTTTCTTGCAATAACGTTGAAATTAAATTTCGCTTCATCCTTAATGACTATATTCATTATGAAAAAAATGCCCATGGATCATCTATAACATGAATTCATTCAATTTAACTAACAATGGAGTCCATCTTGAATTTCTTTTCTTATTGATATTAATTGTTGAATTCTGAATTAGAGACAACCTTCCATCATTTATCAGTAGCAATGCTCCTCTTTTGACTCCAACCACTCTTTTTGACACATTGATCATGAAATTAACACATGTGGCTAAACAACCTAGTATATTGATTAAATCAACCAAGTATAAAGACCATTAAAACTCTAAATCTATTTAAATCCGTCAATCAAAAGAGTCATTCATCATGGTTTGCATTCCGTACAAACGTGAACACGTTTAATTCTTAAATCACGAGACATTCTAATGACATCATATAAATTAGTTTCCTCTTATTGTTACCTGGACTATTTTTCATGCAATAACCTTGAAATAAAATTTTGCTTCATCATTAATGACTATTTTGTTATGAAAGAAATGCCCATGGATCATTTATAACATAGCATCATTCAATTTAACAAACAATGGAGTCCTTGATCTTGAATTTCATTTCTTATGGATATTAATTATTCAATTCAAAATTAGAGAATGCCTCCCATCATTTCTCATTAGCAATTCTCCTCTTTTGACTCCAAACACACTTTTTGACACATTCAGCATGAAATTAACACATGTGGCTGAAGAACCTAGTATATTGATTGAATCAAACAAGTATAAAGACAATTAAAACTCTAAATCTATTAAAATCCATCAATCAAAGGAGTCATTCATAATGGTTTGCATTCTGTACAAATGTGAAATTGTTTAATTCTTAAATCACGAGACATTCTAATCACGTCATGTAAATTAGGCACCTTTTATTGTTACTAGGACTATATTTCTTGCAATAACCTTGAAATTAAATTTCGTTTCATCCTTAAAGACTATATTCATTATGAAAAAAATGCCCATGGATCATCTATAACATGAATTCATTCAATTTAACAAATAATGGTGCCCTAGATCTTCAATTTCATTTCTTATTGATATTAGTTGTTGGATTCAAAATTAGAGACAGCCTCCCATCATTTATCATTGGCAGTCCTCCTCTTTTGACTCCAAACAAACTTTTTGACACATTGATCATGAAATTAACACATGTGGCTAAACAACCTAGTATATTGATTAAATCAAACAAGTATAAAGACCATTAATACTCTAAATATTTTTAAATCCGTCAGTCAAAGGAGTCATTCATCATGGTTTGCATTCTGTACAAATGTGAACAGGTTTAATTCTTAAATCATCAGGCATTCTAATCACCTCATATGAATTAGGCGGCCCCTCTTGTTGTTACCTGGACTATTTTTCATGCAATAACCTTGAAAGAAAATTTTGCTTCATCATTAATGACTATTTTGTTAGGAAAGAAATGCCCATGGATCATCTATAACATAGCATCATTCAATTTAACAAACAATGGAGTCCTTGATCTTGAATTTCATTTCTTATGGATATTAATTATTCAATTCAAAATTAGAGAATGCCTCCCATCATTTCTCATTAGCAATGCTCCTCTTTTGACTCCAAACACTCTTTTTGACACATTCAGCATGAAATTAACACATGTGGCTGAAGAACCTAGTATATTGATTGAATCAAACAAGTATAAAGACAATTAAAACTATAAACCTATTAAAATCCATCAATCAAAGGAGTCATTCATAATGGTTTGCATTCTGTACAAATGTGAAATGGTTTAATTCTTAAATCACGAGACATTCTAATCACATCAAGTAAATTAGGCTCCTTTTTATTGTTACTAGGACTATCTTTTTTCTTGCAATAACGTTGAAATTAAATTTCGCTTCATCCTTAATGACTATATTCATTATGAAAAAAATGCCCATGGATCATCTATAACATGAATTCATTCAATTTAACTAACAATGGAGTCCTTCATCTTCAATTTCTTTTCTTATTGATATTAATTGTTGAATTCTAAATTAGAGACAACCTTCCGTCATTTATCAGTAGCAATGCTCCTCTTTTGACTCCAACCACTCTTTTTGACACATTGATCATGAAATTAACACATGTGGCTAAACAACCTAGTATATTGATTAAATCAAACAAGTATAAAGACCATTAAAACTCTAAATCTATTTAAATCCGTCAATCAAAGGAGTCATTCATCATGGTTTGCATTCCGTACAAATGTGAACAGGTTTAATTCTTAAATCCCCTCTTGTTGTTACCTGGACTATTTTTCATGCAATAACCTTGAAAGAAAATTTTGCTTCATCATTAATGACTATTTTGTTAGGAAAGAAATGCCCATGGATCATCTATAACATAGCATCATTCAATTTAACAAACAATGGAGTCCTTGATCTTGAATTTCATTTCTTATGGATATTAATTATTCAATTCAAAATTAGAGAATGCCTCCCATCATTTCTCATTAGTAATGCTCCTCTTCTGACTCCAAACACACTGTTTGACACATTGAGCATGAAATTAACACATGTGGCTAAACAACCTAGTATATTGATTAAATCAACCAAGTATAAAGACAATTAAAAATCTAAATCTATTAAAATCCATCAATCAAAGGAGTTAATCATAATGGTTTGCATTCTGTACAAATGTGAAATGGTTTAATTCTTAAATCACGAGACATTCTAATCACATCAAGTAAATTAGGCTCCTTTTATTGTTACTAGGACTATCTTTCTTGCAATAACCTTGAAATTAAATTTCGCTTCATCGTTGATGACTATATTCTTTATGAAAAAAATGCCCATGGATCATCTATAACATGAATTCATTCAATTTAACTAACAATGGAGTCCTTGATCTTAAATTTCATTTCTTATGGATATTAATTATTCAATTCTAAATTAGAGACTGCCTCCCATAATTTCTCATAATTAATGCTCCTCTTTTGATTCCAAACACACTTTTTGACACATTGAGCATGAAATTAACACATGTGGCTAAACAACCTAGTATATTGATTAAATCAAACAAGTATAAAGACCATTAACACTCTAAATCTATTTAAATCCGTCAATCAAAGGAGTCATTCATCATGGTTTGCATTCCGTACAAATGTGAAATGGTTTAATTCTTAAATCACGAGACATTCTAATCACATCAAGTAAATTAGGCTCCTTTTTTTATTGTTACTAGGACTATCTTTCTTGCAATAACCTTGAAATTAAATTTCGCTTCATTCTTAATGACTATATTCATTATGAAAAAAACCCCATGGATCATCTATAACATGAATTCATTCAATTTAATTAACAATGGAGTCCGCGATCTTGAATTTTTTTCTTATTGATATTAATTGTTGAATTCTAAATTAGAGACAACCTTCCATCATTTATCAGTAGCAAGGCTCTTCTTTTGACTCCAAACACACTTTTTGACACATTAATCATGAAATTAACACATGTGGCTAAACAACCTAGTATATTCATGAAATCAAACAAGTATAAAGACCATTAAAACTCTAAATCTATTTAAATCCGTCAATCAAAGGAGTCATTCATCATGGTTTGCATTCCGTACAAATGTGAACAGGTTTAATTCTTAAATCATCAGACATTCTAATCACCTCATGTGAATTAGGCCCCTCTTGTTGTTACCTGGACTATTTTTAATGCAATAACCTTGAAATAAAATTTTGCTTCATCATTAATGACTATTTTGTTATGAAAGAAATGCCCATGGATCATCTATAACATAGCATCATTGAATTTAACAAACAATGGAGTCCTTGATCTTTAACTTCATTTCTTATGGATATTAATTATTCAATCCAAAATTAGAGAATGCCTCCCATCGTTTCTCATTAGTAATGCTCCTCTTTTGACTCCAAACACACTTTTTGACACATTGAGCATGAAATTAACACATGTGGCTAAACAACCTAGTATATTGATTAAATCAAACAAGTATAAAGACCATTAAAACTCTAAATCTATTTAAATCCGTCAATCAAAGGAGTCATTCATCATGGTTTGCATTCCGTACAAATGTGAACAGGTTTAATTCTTAAATCATGAGGCATTCTAATCACCTCATGTGAATTAGGCCCCTCTTGTTGTTACCTGGACTATTTTTAATGCAATAACCTTGAAATAAAATTTTGCTTCATCATTAATGACTATTTTGTTATGAAAGAAACGCCCATGGATCATCTATAACATAGCATCATTCAATTTAACAAACAATGGAGTCCTTGATCTTGAATTTCATTTCTTATGGATATTAATTATTCAATTCAAAATTAGAGAATGCCTCCCATCATTTCTCATTAGTAATGCTCCTCTTTTGACTCCAAACACACTGTTTGACACATTGAGCATGAAATTAACACATGTGGCTAAACAACCTAGTATATTGATTGAATCAAACAAGTATAAAGACAATTAAAACTCTAAATCTATTAAAATCCATCAAACAAAGGAGTCATTCATAATGGTTTGCATTCTATACAAATGTGAAATGGTTTAATTCTTAAATCACGAGACATTCTAATCATATCAAGTAAATTAGGCTCCTTTTATTGTTACTAGGACTATCTTTCTTGCAATAACGTTGAAATTAAATTTCGCTTCATCCTTAATGACTATATTCATTATGAAAAAAATGCCCATGGATCACCTGTAACATGAATTCATTCAATTTAACTAACCATGGAGTCCTTCATCTTGAATTTCTTTTCTTATTGATATTAATTGTTGAATTCTGAATTAGAGACAACCTTCCATCATTTATCAGTAGCAATGCTCCTCTTTTGACTCCAACCACTCTTTTTGACACATTGATCATGAAATTAACACATGTGGCTAAACAACCTAGTATATTGATTAAATCAAACAAGTATAAAGAACATTAAAACTCTAAATCTATTTAAATCCGTCAATCAAAGGAGTCATTCATCATGGTTTGCATTCCGTACAAACGTGAACACGTTTAATTCTTAAATCACGAGACATTCTAATGACATCATATAAATTAGTTTCCTCTTATTGTTACCTGGACTATTTTTCATGCAATAACCTTGAAATAAAATTTTGCTTCATCATTAATGACTATTTTGTTATGAAAGAAATGCCCATGGATCATCTATAACATAGCATCATTCAATTTAACAAACAATGGAGTCCTTGATCTTGAATTTCATTTCTTATGGATATTAATTATTCAATTCAAAATTAGAGAATGCCTCCCATCATTTCTCATTAGCAATGCTCCTCTTTTGACTCCAAACACACTTTTTGACACATTCAGCATGAAATTAACACATGTGGCTGAAGAACCTAGTATATTGATTGAATCAAACAGGTATAAAGACAATTAAAACTCTAAATCTATTAAAATCCATCAATCAAAGGTGTCATTCATAATGGTTTGCATTCTGTACAAATGTGAAATTGTTTAATTCTTAAATCACGAGACATTCTAATCACGTCATGTAAATTACGCACCTTTTATTGTTACTAGGACTATATTTCTTGCAATAACCTTGAAATTAAATTTCGTTTCATCCTTAAAGACTATATTCATTATGAAAAAAATGCCCATGGATCATCTATAACATGAATTCATTCAATTTAACAAATAATGGTGCCCTAGATCTTCAATTTCATTTCTTATTGATATTAGTTGTTGGATTCAAAATTAGAGACAGCCTCCCATCATTTATCATTGGCAGTCCTCCTCTTTTGACTCCAAACACACTTTTTGACACATTGATCATGAAATTAACACATGTGGCTAAACAACCTAGTATATTGATTAAATCAAAAAAGTATAAAGACCATTAATACTCTAAATAATTTTAAATCCGTCAATCAAAGGAGTCATTCATCATGGTTTTCATTCTGTACAAATGTGAACAGGTTTAATTCTTAAATCATCAGGCATTCTAATCACCTCATATGAATTAGGCGGCCCCTCTTGTTGTTACCTGGACTATTTTTGATGCAATAACCTTGAAAGAAAATTTTGCTTCATCATTAATGACTATTTTGTTAGGAAAGAAATGCCCATGGATCATCTATAACATAGCATCATTCAATTTAACAAACAATGGAGTCCTTCATCTTCAATTTCATTTCTTATGGATATTAATTATTCAATTCAAAATTAGAGAATGCCTCCCATTATTTCTCATTAGCAATGCTCTTCTTTTGACACCAAACACACTTTTTGACACATTCAGCATGAAATTAACACATGTGGCTGAAGAACCTAGTATATTGATTGAATCAAACAAGTATAAAGACAATTAAAACTATAAATCTATTAAAATCCATCAATCAAAGGAGTCATTCATAATGGTTTGCATTCTGTACAAATGTGAAATGGTTTAATTCTTAAATCACGAGACATTCTAATCAAATCAAGTAAATTAGGCTCCTTTTATTGTTACTAGGACTATCTTTCTTGCAATAACGTTGAAATTAAATTTCGCTTCATCCTTAATGACTATATTCATTATGAAAAAAATGCCCATGGATCATCTATAACATGAATTCATTCAGTTTAACTAACAATGGAGTCCTTCATCTTCAATTTCTTTTCTTATTGATATTAATTGTTGAATTCTAAATTAGAGACAACCTTCCGTCATTTATCAGTAGCAATGCTCCTCTTTTTGACTCCAACCACTCTTTTTGACACATTTGATCATGAAATTAAACACATGTGGCTAAACAACCTAGTATATATTGATTAAATCAAACAAGTATAAAGACCATTAAAACTCTAAATCTATTTAAATCCGTCAATCAAAGGAGTCATTCATCATGGTTTGCATTCCGTACAAATGTGAACAGGTTTAATTCTTAAATCATCAGGCATTCTAATCACCTCATATGAATTAGGCGGCCCCTCTTGTTGTTACCTGGACTATTTTTTATGCAATAACCTTGAAATAAAATTTTGCTTCATCATTAATGACTATTTTGTTAGGAATGAAATGCCCATGGATCATCTATAACATAGCATCATTCAATTTAACAAACAATGGAGTCCTTGATCTTGAATCTCTTTTCTTATGGATATTAATTATTCAATTCAAAATTAGAGAAAGCCTCCCATCATTTCTCATTAGTAATGCACCTCTTTTGACTCCAAACACACTGTTTGACACATTGAGCTTGAAATTAACACATGTGGCTAAACAACCTAGTATATTGATTAAATCAACCAAGTATAAAGACAATTAAAAATCTAAATCTATTAAAATCCATCAATCAAAGGAGTCAATCATAATGGTTTGCATTCTGTACAAATGTGAAATGGTTTAATTCTTAAATCACGAGACATTCTAATCACATCAAGTAAATTAGGCTCCTTTTATTGTTACTAGGACTATCTTTCTTGCAATAACCTTGAAATTAAATTTCGCTTCATCGTTAATGACTATATTCATTATGAAAAAAATGCCCATGGATCATCTATAACATGAATTCATTCAATTTAACTAACAATGGAGTCCTTGATCTTGAATTTCATTTCTTATGGATATTAATTATTCAATTCTAAATTAGAGACTGCCTCCCATAATTTCTCATAAGTAATGCTCCTCTTTTGATTCCAAACACACTTTTTGACACATTGAGCATGAAATTAACACATGTGGCTAAACAACCTAGTATATTGATTAAATCAAACAAGTATAAAGACCATTAACACTCTAAATCTATTTAAATCCGTCAATCAAAGGAGTCATTCATCATGGTTTGCATTCCGTACAAATGTGAAATGGTTTAATTCTTAAATCACGAGACATTCTAATCACATCAAGTAACTTAGGCTCCTTTTATTGTTACTAGGACTATCTTTCTTGCAATAACCTTGAAATTAAATTTCGCTTCATCCTTAATGACTATATTCATTATGAAAAAAATCCCATGGATCATCTATAACATGAATTCATTCAATTTAACTAACAATGGAGTCCGCGATCTTGAATTTCTTTTCTTATTGATATTAATTGTTGAATTCTAAATTAGAGACAACCTTCCATCATTTATCAGTAGCAATGCTCCTCTTTTGACTCCAAACACACTTTTTGACACATTGATCATGAAATTAACACATGTGGCTAAACAACCTAGTATATTGATGAAATCAAACAAGTATAATGACCATTAAAACTCTAAATCTATTTAAATCCGTCAATCAAAGGAGTCATTCATCATGGTTTGCATTCTGTACAAATGTGAACAGGTTTAATTCTTAAATCATCAGACATTCTAATCACCTCATGTGAATTAGGCCCCTCTTGTTGTTACCTGGACTATTTTTAATGCAATAACCTTGAAATAAAATTTTGCTTCATCATTAATGACTATTTTGTTATGAAAGAAATGCCCATGGATCATCTATAACATAGCATCATTCAATTTAACAAACAATGGAGTCCTTGATCTTTAACTTCATTTCTTATGGATATTAATTATTCAATCCAAAATTAGAGAATGCCTCCCATCGTTTCTCATTAGTAATGCTCCTCTTTTGACTCCAAACACACTTTTTGACACATTGAGCATGAAATTAACACATGTGGCTAAACAACCTAGTATATTGATTAAATCAAACAAGTATAAAGACGATTAAAACCCTAAATCTATTTAAATCTGTCAATCAAAGGAGTCATTCATCATGGTTTGCATTTCGTACAAATCTGAACAGGTTTAATTCTTAAATCATCAGGCATTCCAATCACCTCATTTCTCATTAGCAATGCTCCTCTTTTGACTCCAAAAACACTTTTTGACACATTGATCATGAAATTAACACATGTGGCTAAACAACTTAGTATATTGATTAAATCAAACAAGTATAAAGACCATTAAAACTGTAAATCTATTTAAATCCGTCAATCAAAGGAGTCATTCATCATGGTTTGCATTCCGTACAAATCTGAACAGGTTTAATTCATAAATCATCAGGCATTCTAATCACCTCATCCGAATTAGGCCCCTCTTGTTGTTACCTGGACTATTTTTCATGCACTAACCTTGAAATAAAATTTTGCTTCATCATTAATGACTATTTTGTTATGAAAGAAATGCCCATGGATCATCTATAACCTAGCATCATTCAATTTAACAAACAATGGAGTCCTTGATCTTGAATTTCATTTCTTATGGATATTAATTATTCAATTCAAAATTAGAGAATGCCTCCCATCATTTCTCATTAGTAATGCTCCTCTTTTGACTCCAAACACACTTTTTGACACATTGAGCATGAAATTAACACATGTGGCTAAACAACCTAGTATATTGATTGAATCAAACAAGTATAAAAGACAATTAAAAAACTCTAAATCTATTAAAATCCATCAATCAAAGGAGTCATTCATAATGGTTTGCATTCTGTACAAATGTGAAATGGTTTAATGCTTAAATCACGAGACATTCTAATCACATCAAGTAAATTAGGCTCCTTTTATTGTTACTAGGACTATCTTTCTTGCAATAACCTTGAAATTAAATTTCGCTTCATCCTTAATGACTATATTTCATTATGAAAAAAGTGCCTATGGATCATCTATATCATGAATTCATTCAATTTAACTAACAATGGAGTCCTTGATCTTGAATTTCTTTTCTTATTGATATTAATTGTTGAATTCTAAATTAGAGACATCCTTCCATCATTTATCAGTAGCAATGCTCTTCTTTTGACTCCAACCACTCTTTTTGACACATTGATCATGAAATTAACACATGTGGCTAAACAACCTAGTATATTGATTAAATCAAAAAAGTATAAAGACCATTAAAACTCAAAATCTATTTAAATCCGTCAATCAAAGGAGTCATTCATCATGGTTTGCATTTCGTACAAATCTGAACAGGTTTAATTCTTAAATCATCAGGCATTCCAATCACCTCATTTCTCATTAGCAATGCTCCTCTTTTGACTCCAAAAACACTTTTTGACACATTGATCATGAAATTAACACATGTGGCTAAACAACTTAGTATATTGATTAAATCAAACAAGTATAAAGACCATTAAAACTGTAAATCTATTTAAATCCGTCAATCAAAGGAGTCATTCATCATGGTTTGCATTCCGTACAAATCTGAACAGGTTTAATTCATAAATCATCAGGCATTCTAATCACCTCATCCGAATTAGGCCCCTCTTGTTGTTACCTGGACTATTTTTCATGCACTAACCTTGAAATAAAATTTTGCTTCATCATTAATGACTATTTTGTTATGAAAGAAATGCCCATGGATCATCTATAACCTAGCATCATTCAATTTAACAAACAATGGAGTCCTTGATCTTGAATTTCATTTCTTATGGATATTAATTATTCAATTCAAAATTAGAGAATGCCTCCCATCATTTCTCATTAGTAATGCTCCTCTTTTGACTCCAAACACACTTTTTGACACATTGAGCATGAAATTAACACATGTGGCTAAACAACCTAGTATATTGATTGAATCAAACAAGTATAAAGACAATTAAAACTCTAAATCTATTAAAATCCATCAATCAAAGGAGTCATTCATAATGGTTTGCATTCTGTACAAATGTGAAATGGTTTAATGCTTAAATCACGAGACATTCTAATCACATCAAGTAAATTAGGCTCCTTTTATTGTTACTAGGACTATCTTTCTTGCAATAACCTTGAAATTAAATTTTTCGCTTCATCCTTAATGACTATATTCATTATGAAAAAAGTGCCCATGGATCATCTATATCATGAATTCATTCAATTTAACTAACAATGGAGTCCTTGATCTTGAATTTCTTTTCTTATTGATATTAATTGTTGAATTCTAAATTAGAGACATCCTACCATCATTTATCAGTAGCAATGCTCTTCTTTTGACTCCAACCACTCTTTTTGACACATTGATCATGAAATTAACACATGTGGCTAAACAACCTAGTATATTGATTAAATCAAAAAAGTATAAAGACCATTAAAACTCAAAATCTATATAAATCCGTCAATCAAAGGAGTCATTCATCATGGTTTGCATTTCGTACAAATCTGAACAGGTTTAATTCTTAAATCATCAGGCATTCCAATCACCTCATTTCTCATTAGCAATGCTCCTCTTTTGACTCCAAAAACACTTTTTGACACATTGATCATGAAATTAACACATGTGGCTAAACAACTTAGTATATTGATTAAATCAAACAAGTATAAAGACCATTAAAACTGTCAATCTATTTAAATCCGTCAATCAAAGGAGTCATTCATCATGGTTTGCATTCCATACAAATCTGAACAGGTTTAATTGTTAAATCATGAGGCATTCTAATCACCTCATGCGAATTAGGCCCCTCTTGTTGTTACCTGGACTATTTTTCATGCACTAACCTTGAAATAAAATTTTGCTTCATCATTAATGACTATTTTGTTATGAAAGAAATGCCCATGGATCATCTATAACATAGCATCATTCAATTTAACAAACAATGGAGTCCTTGATCTTGAATTTCATTTCTTATGGATATTAATTATTCAATTCAAAATTAGAGAATGCCTCCCATCATTTCTCATTAGTAATGCTCCTCTTTTGACTCCAAACACACTTTTTGACACATTGAGCATGAAATTAACACATGTGGCTAAACAACCTAGTATATTGATTGAATCAAACAAGTATAAAGACAATTAAAACTCTAAATCTATTAAAATCCATCAATCAAAGGAGTCATTCATAATGGTTTGCATTCTATACAAATGTGAAATGGTTTAATGCTTAAATCACGACACATTCTAATCACATCAAGTAAATTAGGCTCCTTTTATTGTTACTAGGACTATGTTTCTTGCAATAACCTTGAAATTAAATTTTGCTTCATCCTTAATGACTATATTCATTATGAAAAAAGTGCCCATGGATCATCTATAACATGAATTCATTCAATTCAACTAACAATGGAGTCCTTGATCTTGAATTTCTTTTCTTATTGATATTAATTGTTGAATTCTAAATTAGAGACAACCTTCCATCATTTATCAGTAGCAATGCTCTTCTTTTGACTCCAACCACTCTTTTTGACACATTGATCATGAAATTAACACATGTGGCTAAACAACCTAGTATATTGATTAAATCAAACAAGTATAAAGACAATAAAATCTCTAAATCTTTTTAAATCCGTCAATCAAAGGAGTCATTCATCATGGTTTGTATTCCGTACAAATGTGAACAGGTTTAATTCATAAATCATGAGGCATTCCAATCACCTCATGTGAATTAGGCTCCTCTTGTTGTTACCTGGACTATTTTTCATGCAATAACCTTGAAATAAAATTTTGCTTCATCATTAATGACTATTTTGTTATGAAAGAAATGCCTATGGACCATCTATAACATGACTTCATTCAATTTAACAAACAATGGAGTCCTTGATCTTCAATTTCATTTCTTATCGATATTAATTGTTCAGTTCAAAATTAGAGAATGCCTCCCATCATTTCTCATTAGCAATGCTCCTCTTTTGACTCCAAAAACACTTTTTGACACATTGATAAGGAAATTAACACATGTGGCTAAACAACCTAGTATATTGATTAAATCAAACAAGTATAAAGACCATTAAAACTCCAAATCTATTTAAATCCATCAATCAAAGGAGTCATTCATCGTGGTTTGCATTCTGTACAAATGTGAACAGGTTTAATTCTTAACTCACGAGGCATTCTAATCCCCTCATGTGAATTAGGCTCCTCTTGTTGTTACCTGGACTATTTTTCATGCAATAACCTTGAAATAAAATTTTGCTTCATCATTAATGACTATTTTGCTATGAAAAAATGCCTATGGAACATCTATAACATGACTTCATTCAATTTAACAAACAATGGAGTCCATGATCTTCAATTTCATTTCTTATCGATATTAATTGTTGAATTCAAAATTAGAGATTGCCTCCCATCATTTCTCATTAGCAATGCTCCTCTTTTGACTCCAAACACATTTTTTGACATATTGATCATAAAATTCACACATGTGGCAAAACAACCTAGTATATTATTTAAATCAAGCAAGTTTAAAGACCATTAAAACTATAAATCTATTTAAATCCGTCAATCAAAGGAGTCATTCATCATGGTTTGCATTCCGTACAAATGTGAACACGTTTAATTCTCAAATCACGAGACATTCTAATCACATCATATAAATTAACCTCCTCTTATTGTTACCAGGACTATTTTTCATGCAATAACAATGAAATTAACTTTTGCTTCATCATTAATGACTATATTTGTTATGAAAACAATGCCCATGGATCATCTATAACATGAATTCATTCAATTTAACAAACAATGGAGTCGTTGATCTTGAATTTCATTTTTATTGATATTAATTGGTGAATTCTAAATTAGAGATAGCCTTCAATCATTTATTAGTAGCAATGCTCCTCTTTTGACTCCAAAAACAATTTTTGACAAACTGATCATGAAATTAACACATGTGGCTAAACAACCTAGTATATTGATTAAATCAAACAAGTATAAAGACCATTAAATCTCTAAATCTATTTAAATCTGTCAATCAAAGGAGTCATTCATCACGGTTTGTATTCTGTACAAATGTGAACAGGTTTAATTCTTAAATCATGAGGCATTATAATCACCTCATGTGAATTAGGCTCCTCTTGTTGTTACCTGGACTATTTTTCATGCAATAACCTTGAAATAAAATTTTGCTTCATCATTAATGACTATTTTGTTATGAAAGAAATGCCTCTGGACCATCTATAATATGACTTCATTCAATTTAACAAACAATGGAGTCCGTGATCTTCAATTTCATTTCTTATCGATATTAATTGTTCAGTTCAAAATTAGAGAATGCCTGCCATCATTTCTCATTAGCAATGCTCCTCTTTTGACTCCAAAAACACTTTTTGATACATTGATCAGAAAATTAACACATGTGGCTAAACAACCTAGTACATTGATTAAATCAAACAAGTATAAAGACCATCAAAACTCCAAATCTATTTAAATCCGTCAATCAAAGGAGTCATTCATCATGGTTTGCATTCCGTACAAATGTGAACAGGTTTAATTCTTAAATCATGAGGGATTCTAATCACCTCATGTGAATTAGGCTCCTCTTGTTGTTACCTGGACTATTTTTCATGCAATAACCTTGAAATAAAATTTTGCTTCATCATTAATGATTATTTTGCTATGAAAAAATGCCTATGGACCATCTATAACATGGCTTCATTCAATTTAACAAACAATGGAGTCCGTGATCTTCAATTTCATTTCTTATCGATATTAATTGTTGAATTCAACATTAGAGAATGCCTCCCGTCATTTCTCATTAGCAATGCTCCTCTGTTGACTCCAAACACACTTTTTGACATATTGATCATGAAATTCACACATGTGGCTAAACAACCTAGTATATTGTTTAAATCAAGCAAGTATAAAGACCATTAAAACTCTAAATCTATTTAAATCCATCAATCAAAGGAGTTATTAATCATGGTTTTCATTTCGTACAAATGTGAAGACGTTTAATTCTCAAATCACGAGACATTCTAATCACATCATATAAATTAACCTCCTCTTATTGTTACCAGGACTATTTTTCATGCAATAACAATGAAATTAACTTTTGCTTCATCATTAATGACTATATTTGTTACAAAAAAAATGCCCATGGATCATCTATAACATGAATTCATTCAATTTAACAAACAATGGAGTGCTTGATCTTGAATTTCATTTTTATTGATATTAATTGTTGACTTCTAAATTAGAGACAGCCTTCAATCATTTATTAGTAGCAATGCTCCTCTTTTGACTCCAAAAACAATTTTTGACACACTGATCATGAAATTAACACATGTGGCTAAACAACCTAGTATATTGATTAAATCAAACAAGTATAAAGACCATTAAAACTCTAAATCTATTTAAATGCGTAAATCAAAGGAGTCAATCATAATGGTTTGCAATCTGTACAAATGTGAAATGGTTTAATTCTTAAATGACGAGACATTCCAATCACCTCACGTAAATTAGGCTCCTTTTATTCTTACTAGGACTATTTTTTTTTTGTAATAACGTTGAAATTAAATTTCGCCTCATCCTTAATGACTATATTCATTATGGAAAAAATTCCCATAGACCATCTATAACTTGAATTCATTCAATTTAACAAATAATGGTGCCCTAGATCTTCAATTTCATTTCTTATTGATATTAATTGTTGAATTCAAAATTAAAAACAACCTCCCATCATTTCTCATTAGCAATGCTCCTCTTTGAACACCAAACACACTTTTGACACATTGATCATGAAATTAACACATGTGGCTAAACCACCTAGTATATTGATTAAATCAAACAAGTATAAAGACAATTAAAACTCTAGATCTATTTAAATCCAACAATCAAATGAGTCATTCATCATGGTTTGCATTCCGTACAAATGTGAAAACGTTTAATTCTTAAATCACGAGACATTTTAATCACATCATATAAATTGGCCTCCTCTTATTGTTACCAGGAATATTTTTCATCCAATAACAATGAAATTAACTTTTGCTTCATCATTACTGACTATATTTGTTATGCAAAAAATGCCCATGGATCATCTATAACATGAATTCATTGAATTTAACAAACAATGGAGTGCTTGATCTTGAATTTCATTTTTATTGATATTAATTGTTGACTTCTAAATTAGAGACAGCCTTCAATCATTTATTAGTAGCAATGCTCCTCTTTTGACTCCAAAAACAATTTTTGACACACTGATCATGAAATTAACACATGTGGCTAAACAACCCAGTATATTGATTGAATCAAACAAGTATAAAGACAATTAATACTCTAAATCTATTTAAATGCATAAATCAAAGGAGTCATTCATAATGGTTTGCATTCTGTACAAATGTAAAATGGTTTAATTCTTAAATCACGAGACATTCAAATCACCTAATGCGAATTAGGCTCCTCTTGTTGTTACCTGGACTATTTTTCATGCAATAACCTTGAAATAAAATTTTGCTTCATCATTAATGACTATTTTGTTATGAAAGAAATGCCTATGGACCATCTATAACATGACTTCAGTCAATTTAACAAACAATGGAGTCCTTGATCTTCAATTTCATTTCTTTATCGATATTAATTGTTGAATTCAAAATTAGAGAATGCCTCCCATCATTTCTCATTAGCAATGCTCCTTTTTTGACTCCAAACACACTTTTTGACACATTGATCATGAAATTAACACATGCGGCTAAACAACCTAGTATATTGATCGAATCAAACAAGTATAAAGACAATTAAAACTCTAAATCTATTTAAATCAATCAATCAACGGAGTTATTCATAATGGTTTTGCATTCTGTACAAATGTGAAAAGGTTTAATTCTTAAATCTCGAGACATTCTAATCACCTCATCTAAATTAGGCTCCTTTTATTGTTACTCGGACTATTTTTCTTGCAATAAACTTGAAATTAAATTATGCTTCACCCTTAATGACTATATTCATTATGAAAAAAATACCCATGAACCATCTATAACATGAATTCATTAAATTTAACAAATAATGGTGCCCTGGATCTTCAATTTCATTTCTTATCGATATTAATTGTTGAATTCTAAATTAGAGATAGCCTCCCATCATTTATCATTGGCAATGCTCCTTTTTTGACTCCAAACAAACTTTTCGACATATTGATCTTGAAATTAACACATGTGGCTAAACAACCGAGTATATTGAATAAATCAAACAAGTATAAAGACAATTAATACTCTAAATATTTTTAAATCCGTCAGTCAAAGGAGTCATTCATCATGCTTTGCATTCTGTACAAAAGTGAACATGTTTACTTCTTAAATCATGAGGCATTCTAATCACCTCATGTGAATTAGGCTCCTCTTGTTGTTACCTGGACTATTTTTCATGCAATAACCTTGAAATAAAATTTTGCTTCATCATTAATGACTATTTTGTTATGAAAGAAATGTCTATGGACCATCTATAACATGATTTCATTCAATTTAATAAACAATGGAGTCCTTGATCTTCAATTTCATTTCTTATCGATATTAATTGTTGAATTCAAAATTAGAGAATGCCTCCCATCATTTCTCATTGGCAATGCTCCTCTTTTGACTCCAAACACACTTTTTGACACATTGATCATGAAATTAACACATATGGCTAGACAACCTAGTATATTGATTAAATCAAATAAGTATAAAGACCATTAATACTCTAAATATTTTTAAATTCGTCAGTCAAAGGAGTCATTCATCATGCTTTGCACTCTGTACAAATGTGAAGAGGTTTAATTCTTAAATCATGAGGCAATCTAATCACCTCATGTGAATTAGGCTCCTCTTGTTGTTACCTGGACTATTTTTCATGCAATAACCTTGAAATAAAATTTTGCTTCATCATTAATGACTATTTTGTTATGTAAGCAATGCCTATGGACCATCTATCACATGACTTCATTCAATTTAACAAACAATGGAGTCCTTGATCTTCAATTTCATTTCTTATCGAAATTAACTGTTGAAGTCAAAATTAGAGAATGCCTCCCGTCATTTCTCATTAGCAAGGCTCATCTTTTGACTCTAAACACACTTTTTGACACATTGATCATGAAATTAACACATGTGATTAAACAACCTAGTATATTGATTGAATCAAACAAGTATAAAGACAATGAAAACTCTAAATCTATTTAAATCCATCAATCAAAGGAGTCATTCATAATGGTTTGCATTCTGTACAAATGTGAAATGGTTTAATTCTTAAATCACGAGACATTCTAATCACATCATGTAAATTAGGCACCTTTTATTGTTACTAGGACTATTTTTCTTGCAATAACCTTGAAATTAAATTTTGCTTCATCCTTAATGACTATATTCATTATGGAAAAAATGCCCATGGACCATCTATAACATGAATTCATTCAATTTAACAAATAATGGTGCCCTGGATCTTCAATTTCATTTCTTATTGATATTAATTGTTGAATTCAAAATTAGTGACAGCCTCCCATTATTTCTCCTTAGCAATGCTCCTCTTTTGACTCCAAAAATACTTTTTGACACATTGATCATGAAATTAACACATGTGGCTAAACAACCTAGTATATTTATTGAATCAAACAAGTATAAAGACCATTAAAACTCTAAATCTATTTCAATCCGTCAATCAAAGGAGTCATTCATCGTGGTTTGCATTCTGTACAAATATGAACAGCTTTAATTCTTAAATCATGAGGCATTCTAATCACCTCATGTGAATTAGGCTCCTCTTGTTGTTACCTGGACTATTTGTCATGCAATAACCATGAAATAAAATTTTGCTTCATCATTAATGACTATTTTGTTATGAAAGAAATGCCTATGGACCATCTATAACATGACTTCATTCAATTTAACAAACAATGGAGTCCTTGATCTTCAATTTCATTTCTTATCAATATTAATTATTGAATTCAAAATTAGAGAATGCCTCCCATCATTTCTCATTAGCAATGCTCCTCTTTTGACTCCAAAAACACTTTTTGACACATTGATGATGAAATTAACACATGTGGCTAAACAACCTAGTATATTGATTGAATCAAACAAGTATAAAGACAATTAAAACTCTAAATCTATTTAAATCCATCAATCAAGGGAGTCATTCATAATGGTTTGCATTCTGTACAAATGTGAAATGGTTTAATTCTTAAATCACGAGACATTCTAATCACATCATGTAAATTAGGCACCTTTTATTGTTACTAGGACTATTTTTCTTGCAATAACCTTGAAATTAAATTTTGCTTCATCCTTAATGACTATATTCATTATGGAAAAAATGCCCATGGACCATCTATAACAAGAATTCATTCAATTTAACGAATAATGGTGCCCTGGATCTTCAATTTCATTTCTTATTGATATTAATTGTTGAATTCAAAATTAGTGACAGCCTCCCATCATTTCTCCTTAGCAATGCTCCTCTTTTGACTCCAAAAACACTTTTTGACACATTGATCATGAAATTAACACATGTGGCTAAACAACCTAGTATATTGATTGAATCAAACAAGTATAAAGACAATTGAAACTCTAGATCTATTTCAATCTGTCAATCAAAGGAGTCATTCATCATGGTTTGCATTCTGTACAAATGTGAACACGTTTAATTCTTAAATCCGGAGACATTCTAATCACATCATATAAATTAGCCTCCTCTTATTGTTACCAGGACTATTTTTCATGCAATAACAATGAAATTAACTTTTGCTTCATCCTTAATGACTATATTCATTATGGAAAAAATGCCCATTGACCATCAATAACATGAATTCATTCAATTTAACAAATAATGGTGCCCTGGAACTTCAATTTCATTTCTTATTCATATTAATTGTTGAATTCTAAATTAGAGACAGCCTCCCATCATTTATCATCGGCAATGCTCGTCTTTTGACTCCAAACTCACTTTTTTTGACACATTGATCATGAAATTAATACATGTGGCTAAACAACCTAGTATATTTGATTAAATCAAACAAGTGTAAAGACCATTAATACTCTTAATATTTTTAAATCCGTCAGTCAAAGCAGTCATTCATCATGGTTTGCATTCTGTACAAATGTGAATAGCTTTAATTCTTAAATCATGAGGCACTCTAATCACCTTATGTGAATTAGGCTCCTCTTGTTGTTACCTGGACTATTTTTCAAGCAATAACCTTGAAATAAAATTTTGCTTCATCATTAATGACTATTTTGTTATGTAAGCAATGCCTATGGACCATCTATTACATGACTTCATTCAATTTAACAAACAATGGAGTCCTTGATCTTCAATTTCATTTCTTATCGAAATTAACTGTTGAAGTCAAAATTAGAGAATGCCTCCCGTCATTTCTCATTAGCAAGGCTCATCTTTTGACTCTAAAACACACTTTTTGACACATTGATCATGAAATTAACACATGTGACTAAACAACCTAGTATATTGATTGAATCAAACAAGTATAAAGACAATGAAAACTCTAAATCTATTTAAATCCATCAATCAAAGGAGTCATTCATAATGGTTTGCATTCTGTACAAATGTGAAATGGTTTAATTCTTAAATCACGAGACATTCTAATCACATCATGTAAATTAGGCACCTTTTATTGTTACTAGGACTATTTTTCTTGCAATAACCTTGAAATTAAATTTTGCTTCATCCTTAATGACTATATTCATTATGGAAAAAATGCCCATGGACCATCTATAACTTGAATTCACTCAATTTAACGAATAATGGTGCCCTGGATCTTCAATTTCATTTCTTATTGATATTAATTGTTGAATTCAAAATTAGTGACAGCCTCCCATCATTTCTCCTTAGCAATGCTCCTCTTTTGACTCCAAAAACACTTTTTGACACATTGATCATGAAATTAACACATGTGGCTAAACAACCTAGTATATTGATTGAATCAAACAAGTATAAAGACAATTGAAACTCTAGATCTATTTCAATCTGTCAATCAAAGGAGTCATTCATCATGGTTTGCATTCTGTACAAATGTGAACACGTTTAATTCTTAAATCCGGAGACATTCTAATCACATCATATAAATTAGCCTCCTCTTATTGTTACCAGGACTATTTTTCATGCAATAACAATGAAATTAACTTTTGCTTCATCCTTAATGACTATATTCATTATGGAAAAAAATGCCCATTGACCATCAATAACATGAATTCATTCAATTTAACAAATAATGGTGCCCTGGAACTTCAATTTCATTTCTTATTCATATTAATTGTTGAATTCTAAATTAGAGACAGCCTCCCATCATTTATCATCGGCAATGCTCGTCTTTTGACTCCAAACTCACTTTTTGACACATTGATCATGAAATTAATACATGTGGCTAAACAACCTAGTATATTGATTAAATCAAACAAGTGTAAAGACCATTAATACTCTTAATATTTTTAAATCCGTCAGTCAAAGCAGTCATTCATCATGGTTTGCATTCTGTACAAATGTGAATAGCTTTAATTCTTAAATCATGAGGCACTCTAATCACCTTATGTGAATTAGGCTCCTCTTGTTGTTACCTGGACTATTTTTCAAGCAATAACCTTGAAATAAAATTTTGCTTCATCATTAATGACTATTGTGTTATGTAAGCAATGCCTATGGACCATCTATTACATGACTTCATTCAATTTAACAAACAATCGAGTCCTTGATCTTCAATTTCATTTCTTATCGAAATTAACTGTTGAAGTCAAAATTAGAGAATGCCTCCCGTCATTTCTCATTAGCAAGGCTCATCTTTTGACTCTAAACACACTTTTTGACACATTGATCATGAAATTAACACATGTGACTAAACAACCTAGTATATTGATTGAATCAAACAAGTATAAAGACAATGAAAACTCTAAATATATTTAAATCCATCAATCAAAGGAGTCATTCATAATGGTTTGCATTCTGTACAAATGTGAAATGGTTTAATTCTTAAATCACGAGACATTCTAATCACATCATGTAAATTAGGCACCTTTTATTGTTACTAGGACTATTTTTCTTGCAATAACCTTGAAATTAAATTTTGCTTCATCCTTAATGACTATATTCATTATGGAAAAAATGCCCATGGACCATCTATAACTTGAATTCACTCAATTTAACGAATAATGGTGCCCTGGATCTTCAATTTCATTTCTTATTGATATTAATTGTTGAATTCAAAATTAGTGACAGCCTCCCATCATTTCTCCTTAGCAATGCTCCTCTTTTGACTCCAAAAACACTTTTTGACACATTGATCATGAAATTAACACATGTGGCTAAACAACCTAGTATATTGATTGAATCAAACAAGTATAAAGACAATTGAAACTCTAGATCTATTTCAATCTGTCAATCAAAGGAGTCATTCATCATGGTTTGCATTCTGTACAAATGTGAACACACGTTTAATTCTTAAATCCGGAGACATTCTAATCACATCATATAAATTAGCCTCCTCTTATTGTTACCAGGACTATTTTTCATGCAATAACAATGAAATTAACTTTTGCTTCATCCTTAATGACTATATTCATTATGGAAAAAATGCCCATTGACCATCAATAACATGAATTCATTCAATTTAACAAATAATGGTGCCCTGGAACTTCAATTTCATTTCTTATTCATATTAATTGTTGAATTCTAAATTAGAGACAGCCTCCCATCATTTATCATCGGCAATGCTCGTCTTTTGACTCCAAACTCACTTTTTGACACATTGATCATGAAATTAATACATGTGGCTAAACAACCTAGTATATTGATTAAATCAAACAAGTGTAAAGACCATTAATACTCTTAATATTTTTAAATCCGTCAGTCAAAGCAGTCATTCATCATGGTTTGCATTCTGTACAAATGTGAATAGCTTTAATTCTTAAATCATGAGGCACTCTAATCACCTTATGTGAATTAGGCTCCTCTTGTTGTTACCTGGACTATTTTTCAAGCAATAACCTTGAAATAAAATTTTGCTTCATCATTAATGACTATTTTGTTATGTAAGCAATGCCTATGGACCATCTATTACATGACTTCATTCAATTTAACAAACAATGGAGTCCTTGATCTTCAATTTCATTTCTTATCGAAATTAACTGTTGAAGTCAAAATTAGAGAATGCCTCCCGTCATTTCTCATTAGCAAGGCTCATCTTTTGACTCTAAACACACTTTTTGACACATTGATCATGAAATTAACACATGTGACTAAACAACCTAGTATATTGATTGAATCAAACAAGTATAAAGACAATGAAAACTCTAAATCTATTTAAATCCATCAATCAAAGGAGTCATTCATAATGGTTTGCATTCTGTACAAATGTGAAATGGTTTAATTCTTAAATCACGAGACATTCTAATCACATCATGTAAATTAGGCACCTTTTATTGTTACTAGGACTATTTTTCTTGCAATAACCTTGAAATTAAATTTTGCTTCATCCTTAATGACTATATTCATTATGGAAAAAATGCCCATGGACCATCTATAACTTGAATTCACTCAATTTAACGAATAATGGTGCCCTGGATCTTCAATTTCATTTCTTATTGATATTAATTGTTGAATTCAAAATTAGTGACAGCCTCCCATCATTTCTCCTTAGCAATGCTCCTCTTTTGACTCCAAAAAAACACTTTTTGACACATTGATCATGAAATTAACACATGTGGCTAAACAACCTAGTATATTGATTGAATCAAACAAGTATAAAGACAATTGAAACTCTAGATCTATTTCAATCTGTCAATCAAAGGAGTCATTCATCATGGTTTGCATTCTGTACAAATGTGAACACGTTTAATTCTTAAATCCGGAGACATTCTAATCACATCATATAAATTAGCCTCCTCTTATTGTTACCAGGACTATTTTTCATGCAATAACAATGAAATTAACTTTTGCTTCATCCTTAATGACTATATTCATTATGGAAAAAATGCCCATTGACCATCAATAACATGAATTCATTCAATTTAACAAATAATGGTGCCCTGGAACTTCAATTTCATTTCTTATTCATATTAATTGTTGAATTCTAAATTAGAGACAGCCTCCCATCATTTATCATCGGCAATGCTCGTCTTTTGACTCCAAACTCACTTTTTGACACATTGATCATGAAATTAATACATGTGGCTAAACAACCTAGTATATTGATTAAATCAAACAAGTGTAAAGACCATTAATACTCTTAATATTTTTAAATCCGTCAGTCAAAGCAGTCATTCATCATGGTTTGCATTCTGTACAAATGTGAATAGCTTTAATTCTTAAATCATGAGGCACTCTAATCACCTTATGTGAATTAGGCTCCTCTTGTTGTTACCTGGACTATTTTTCAAGCAATAACCTTGAAATAAAATTTTGCTTCATCATTAATGACTATTTTGTTATGTAAGCAATGCCTATGGACCATCTATTACATGACTTCATTCAATTTTAACAAACAATGGAGTCCTTGATCTTCAATTTCATTTCTTATCGAAATTAACTGTTGAAGTCAAAATTAGAGAATGCCTCCCGTCATTTCTCATTAGCAAGGCTCATCTTTTGACTCTAAACACACTTTTTGACACATTGATCATGAAATTAACACATGTGACTAAACAACCTAGTATATTGATTGAATCAAACAAGTATAAAGACAATGAAAACTCTAAATATATTTAAATCCATCAATCAAAGGAGTCATTCATAATGGTTTGCATTCTGTACAAATGTGAAATGGTTTAATTCTTAAATCACGAGACATTCTAATCACATCATGTAAATTAGGCACCTTTTATTGTTACTAGGACTATTTTTCTTGCAATAACCTTGAAATTAAATTTTGCTTCATCCTTAATGACTATATTCATTATGGAAAAAATGCCCATGGACCATCTATAACATGAATTCATTCAATTTAACGAATAATGGTGCCCTGGATCTTCAATTTCATTTCTTATTGATATTAATTGTTGAATTCAAAATTAGTGACAGCCTCCCATCATTTTCTCCTTAGCAATGCTCCTCTTTTGACTCCAAAAACACTTTTTGACACATTGATCATGAAATTAACACATGTGGCTAAACAACCTAGTATATTGATTGAATCAAACAAGTATAAAGACAATTGAAACTCTAGATCTATTTCAATCTGTCAATCAAAGGAGTCATTCATCATGGTTTGCATTCTGTACAAATGTGAACACGTTTAATTCTTAAATCCGGAGACATTCTAATCACATCATATAAATTAGCCTCCTCTTATTGTTACCAGGACTATTTTTCATGCAATAACAATGAAATTAACTTTTGCTTCATCCTTAATGACTATATTCATTATGGAAAAAATGCCCATTGACCATCAATAACATGAATTCATTCAATTTAACAAATAATGGTGCCCTGGAACTTCAATTTCATTTCTTATTCATATTAATTGTTGAATTCTAAATTAGAGACAGCCTCCCATCATTTATCATCGGCAATGCTCGTCTTTTGACTCCAAACTCACTTTTTGACACATTGATCATGAAATTAATACATGTGGCTAAACAACCTAGTATATTGATTAAATCAAACAAGTGTAAAGACCATTAATACTCTTAATATTTTTAAATCCGTCAGTCAAAGCAGTCATTCATCATGGTTTGCATTCTGTACAAATGTGAATAGCTTTAATTCTTAAATCATGAGGCACTCTAATCACCTTATGTGAATTAGGCTCCTCTTGTTGTTACCTGGACTATTTTTCAAGCAATAACCTTGAAATAAAATTTTGCTTCATCATTAATGACTATTTTGTTATGTAAGCAATGCCTATGGACCATCTATTACATGACTTCATTCAATTTAACAAACAATGGAGTCCTTGATCTTCAATTTCATTTCTTATCGAAATTAACTGTTGAAGTCAAAATTAGAGAATGCCTCCCGTCATTTCTCATTAGCAAGGCTCATCTTTTGACTCTAAAAACACACTTTTTGACACATTGATCATGAAATTAACACATGTGACTAAACAACCTAGTATAATGATTGAATCAAACAAGTATAAAGACAATGAAAACTCTAAATCTATTTAAATCCATCAATCAAAGGAGTCATTCATAATGGTTTGCATTCTGTACAAATGTGAAATGGTTTAATTCTTAAATCACGAGACATTCTAATCACATCATGTAAATTAGGCACCTTTTATTGTTACTAGGACTATTTTTCTTGCAATAACCTTGAAATTAAATTTTGCTTCATCCTTAATGACTATATTCATTATGGAAAAAATGCCCATGGACCATCTATAACATGAATTCATTCAATTTAACGAATAATGGTGCCCTGGATCTTCAATTTCATTTCTTATTGATATTAATTGTTGAATTCAAAATTAGTGACAGCCTCCCATCATTTCTCCTTAGCAATGCTCCTCTTTTGACTCCAAAAACACTTTTTGACACATTGATCATGAAATTAACACATGTGGCTAAACAACCTAGTATATTTATTGAATCAAACAAGTATAAAGACCATTAAAACTCTAAATCTATTTCAATCCGTCAATCAAAGGAGTCATTCATCATGGTTTGCATTCTGTACAAATATGAACAGGTTTATTTCTTAAATCATGAGGCATTCTAATCACCTCATGTGAATTAGGCTCCTCTTGTTGTTACCTGGACTATTTTTCATGCAATAACCATGAAATAAAATTTTGCTTCATCATTAATGACTATTTTGTTATGAAAGAAATGCCTATGGACCATCTATAACATGACTTCATTCAATTTAACAAACAATGGAGTCCTTGATCTTCAATTTCATTTCTTATCAATATTAATTATTGAATTCAAAATTAGAGACAGCCTCCCATCATTTCTCATTATCAATGCTCCTCTTTTGACTCCAAAAACACTTTTTGTCTCATTGATGATGAAATTAACACATGTGGCTAAACAACCTAGTATATTGATTGAATCAAACAAGTATAAAGACAATTAAAACTCTAAATCTATTTAAATCCATCAATCAAGGGAGTCATTCATAATGGTTTGCATTCTGTACAAATGTGAAATGGTTTAATTCTTAAATCACGAGACATTCTAATCACATCATGTAAATTAGGCACCTTTTATTGTTACTAGGACTATTTTTCTTGCGATAACCTTGAAATTAAATTTTGCTTCATCCTTAAAGACTATATTCATTATGGAAAAAATGCCCATGGACCATCTATAACATGAATTCATTCAATTTAACAAATAATGGTGCCCTGGATCTTCAATTTTATTTCTTATTGATATTAATTGTTGAATTCAAAATTAGAGACAGCCTCCCATCATTTCTCCTTACCAATGCTCATCTTTTGACGCCAAACACACTTTTTGATACATTGATCATGAAATTAACACATGTGGCTAAACAACCTAGTATATTTATTGAATCAAACAAGCATAAAGACCATTAAAACTCTAAATCTATTTCAATCCGTCAATCAAAGGAGTCATTCATCATGGTTTGCATTCTGTACAAATATGAACAGGTTTAATTCTTAAATCATGAGGCATTCTAATCACCTCATGTGAATTAGGCTCCTCTTGTTGTTACCTGGACTATTTTTCATGCAATAACCTTGAAATAAAATTTTGCTTCTTCAGTAATGACTATTTTGCTATGATGAAATGCCTATGGACCATCTATAACATGACTTCATTCAATTTAACAAACAATGGAGTCCTTGATCTTCAATTTCATTTCTTATCGATATTAATTATTGAATTCAAAATTAGGGAATGCCTCCCATCATTTCTCATTAGCAATGCTCCTCTTTTGACTCCAAAAACACTTTTTGTCTCATTGATGATGAAATTAACACATGTGGCTAAACAACCTAGTATATTGATTGAATCAAACAAGTATAAAGACAATTAAAACTCTAAATCTATTTAAATCCATCAATCAAGGGAGTCATTCATAATGGTTTGCATTCTGTACAAATGCGAAATGGTTTAATTCTTAAATCACAAGACATTCTAATCACCTCATGTAAATTAGGCTCCTTTTATTGTTACTAGGACTATTTTTCTTGCAATAACCTTGAAATTAAATTTCGCTTCATCCTTAATGACTATATTCATTATGGAAAAAATGCCCATGGACCATCTATAACATGAATTCATTCAATTTAACAAATAATGGTGCCCTGGATCTTCAATTTTATTTCTTATTGATATTAATTGTTGAATTCAAAATTAGAGACAGCCTCCCATCATTTCTCCTTACCAATGCTCATCTTTTGACGCCAAACACACTTTTTGATACATTGATCATGAAATTAACACATGTGGCTAAACAACCTAGTATATTGATTCAATCAAACTAGTATAAAGATAATTGAAACTCTAGGTCTATTTCAATCCGTCAATCAAAGGAGTCATTCATAATGGTTTGCATTCTGTACAAATGTGAAATGGTTTAATTCTTAAATCACGAGACATTCTAATCACCTCAAGTAAATTAGGCTCCTTTTATTGTTACTAGGACTATTTTTCTTGCAATAACCGTGAAATTAAATTTGGCTTCTTCATTAATGACTATATTCATTATGGAAAAAATGCCCATGGACCATCTATAACATGAATTCCTTCAATTTAACAAACAATGGAGTCCTTGATCTTGAATTTCATTTCTTATTGATATTAATTGTTGAATTCTAAATTAGAGACAGTCTTGCATCATTTATTAGTAGCAATGCTCCTCTTTTGGCTCCAAACACACTTTTTGACACATTGATCATGAAACTAACACATGTGCCTAAACAACCTAGTATATTGATTAAAGCAAACAAGTATAAAGACCATTAAAACTCTAAATCTATTTAAATTCGTCAATCAAAGGAGTCATTCATCATGGTTTGCATTCCGTACAAATGTGAACAAGTTTAATTCTTACATCATGAGGCATTCCAATCTTCTCATGTGAATTAGGCTCCTCTTGTTGTTGCCTGGACTATTTTTCATGCAATAACCTTGAAATAAAATTTTGCTTCATCATTAATGACTATTTTGCTATGAAAAAATGCCTATGGCCCATCTATAACATGACTTCATTGAATTTAACAAACATTGGAGTCCGTGATCTTCAATTTCATTTTTTATCGATATTAATTGTTGAATTCAAAACTAGAGAATGCCTCCCGTCATTTCTCATTAGCAATGCTCCTCTTTTGACTCTAAACACAGTTTTTGACACATTGATCATGAAATTAACACATGTGACTAAACAACCTAGTATATTGATTGAATCAAACAAGTATAAAGACAATTAAAACTCTAAATCTATTTAAATCCATCCATCAAAGGAGTCATTCATAATGGTTTGCATTCTGTACAAATGTGAAATGGTTTAATTCTTAAATCACGAGACATTCTAATCACCTCATGTAAATTAGGCTCCTTTTATTGTTACTAGGACTATTTTTCTTGCAATAACCTTGAAATTAAATTTTGCTTCATCCTTAATGACTATATTCATTATGGAAAAAATGCCCATGGACCATCTATAACATGAATTCATTCAATTTAACAAATAATGGTGCCCTGGACCTTCAATTTCATTTCTTATTGATATTAACTGTTGAATTCATAATTAGTGACAGCCTCCCATCATTTCTCCTTAGCAATGCTCCTCTTTTGACACCAAAAACACTTTTTGACACATTGATCATGAAATTAACACATGTGGCTAAACAACCTAGTATATTGATTGAATCAAACAAGTATAAAAACAATTAAAACTCTAGATATATTTCAATCCGTCAATCAAAAGAGTCATTCTTCATGGTTTGCATTCCGTACAAATGTGAACACATTTAATTCTTACATCCGAAGACATTCTAATCATATCATATAAATTAGCCTCCTCTTATTGTTACCAGGACTATTTTTCATGCAATAACAATGAAATTAACTTTTGCTTCATCATTGATGACTATATTTGCTATGCAAAAAATGCCCATGGATCATCTATAACATGAATTCATTCAATTTAACAAACAATGGAGTCCTTGATCTTGAATTTCATTTCTTATTGATATTAAGTGTTGAATTCTAAATTAGAGACAGCCTTGCATCATTTATTAGTAGCAATGCTCCTCTTTTGACTCCAAACACACTTTTTGACACATTGATCATGAAACTAACACATGTGCCTAAACAACCTAGTATATTGATTAAAGCAAACAAGTATAAAGACCATTAAAACTCTAAATCTATTTAAATTCGTCAATCAAAGGAGTCATTCATCATGGTTTGCATTCCGTACAAATGTGAAATGGTTTAATTCTTAAATCACGAGACATTCTAATCACCTCATGTAAATTAGGCTCCTTTTATTGTTACTAGGACTATTTTTCTTGCAATAACCTTGAAATTAAATTTTGCTTCATCCTTAATGACTATATTCATTTTGGAAAAAATGCCCATGGACCATCTATAACATGAATTCATTCAATTTAACAAATAATAGTGCCCTGGATCTTCAATTTCATTTCTTATTGATATTAATTGTTGAATTCAAAATTAGTGACAGCCTCCCATCATTTCTCCTTAGCAATGCTCCTCTTTTGACACCAAACACACTTTTTGACACATTGATCATGAAATTAACACATGTGGCTAAACAACGTAGTATATTGATTAGGTCAAACAAGTATAAAGACCATTAAATCTCTAAATCTTTTTAAATCCATCAATCAAAGGAGTCATTCATCACGGTTTGTATTCCGTACAAATGTGAACAGGTTTAATTCTTAAATCATGAGGCATTCTAATCACCTCATGTGAATTAGGCTCCTCTTGTTGTTACCTGGACTATTTTTCATGCAATAACCTTGAAATAAAATTTTGCTTCATCATTAATGACTATTTTGCTATGAAAAAATGCCTATGGACCATCTATAACATGACTTCATTCCATTTAACAAACAATGGAGTCCGTGATCTTCAATTTCATTTCTTATCGATATTAATTGTTGAATTCAAAATTAGAGAATGCCTCCCGTCATTTCTCATTAGCAATGCTCCTCTTTTGACTCCGACCACACTTTTTGACACATTGATCATGAAATTAACACATGTGACTAAACAACCTAGTATATTGATTGAATCAAATAAGTATAAAGACAATTAAAACTCTAAATCTGTTTAAATCCATCAATCAAGGGAGTCATTCATAATGGTTTGCATTCTGTAAAAATGTGAAATGGTTTAATTCTTAAATCACGAGACATTCTAATCACCTCATGTAAATTAGGCTCCTTTTATTGTTACTAGGACTATTTTTCTTGCAATAACCTTGAAATTAAATTTTGCTTCATCCTTAATGACTATATTCATTTTGGAAAAAATGCCCATGGACCATCTATAACATGAATTCATTCAATTTAACAAATAATAGTGCCCTGGATCTTCAATTTCATTTCTTATTGATATTAATTGTTGAATTCAAAATTAGAGATAGCCTCCCATCATTTCTCCTTAGCAATGCTCCTCTTTTGACACCAAACACACTTTTTGACACATTGATCATGAAATTAACACATGTGGCTAAACAACGTAGTATATTGATTAGGTCAAACAAGTATAAAGACCATTAAATCTCTAAATCTTTTTAAATCCGTCAATCAAAGGAGTCATTCATCACGGTTTGTATTCCGTACAAATGTGAACAGGTTTAATTCTTAAATCATGAGGCATTCTAATCACCTCATGTGAATTAGGCTCCTCTTGTTGTTACCTGGACTATTTTTCATGCAATGACCATGAAATAAAATTTTGCTTCATCATTAATGACTATTTTGTTATGAAAGAAATGCCTATGGACCATCTATAACATGACTACATTGAATTTAACAAACAATGGAGTCCTTGATCTACAATTTCATTTCTTATCGATATTAATTGTTGAATTCAAAATTGGGGAATGCCTCCCATCATTTCTCATTAGCAATGCTCCTCTTTTGACTCCAAAAACACTTTTTGACACATTGATCATGAAATTAACACATGTGGCTAAGCAACCTAGTATATTGATTGAATCAAACAAGTATAAAGACAATTAAAATTTTAAATCTATTTAAATGCATAAAGCAAAGGAGTCATTCATAATGGTTTGCATTCTGTACAGATGTAAAATGGTTTAATTCTTAAATCACGAGACATTCCAATCACCTCATGTAAATTAGGCTCCTTTTGTTGTTACTAGGACTATTTTTCTCGTAATAACCATGAAATTAAATTTCGCTTCATCTTTAATGACTATATTCATTATGGAAAAAATGCCCATGGACCATCAATAACATGAATTCATTCAATTTAACAAATAATGCTCCCCTGGATCTTCAATTTCATTTCTTATTCATATTAATTGTTGAATTCTAAATTAGAGACAGCCTCCCATCATTTATCATCGGCAATGCTCCTCTTTTGACTCCAAACTCACTTTTTGACACATTGATCATGAAATTAATACATGTGGCTAAACAACCTAGTATATTGATTAAATCAAACAAGTGTAAAGACCATTAATACTCTTAATATTTTTAAATCTGTCAGTCGAAGCAGTCATTCATCATGGTTTGCATTCTGTACAAATGTGAATAGCTTTAATTCTTAAATCATGAGGCATTCTAATCACCTTATGTGAATTAGGCTCCTCTTGTTGTTACCTGGACTATTTTTCATGCAATAACCTTGAAATAAAATTTTGCTTCATCATTAATGACTACTTTGTTTTGTAAGCAATGCCTATGGACCATCTATAACATGACTTTCATTCAATTTAACAAATAAGGGAGTCCTTGATCTTCAATTTCATTTCTTATCGATATTAACTATTGAATTCAAAATTAGAGAATTCCTCCCATCATTTCTCATTCGCAATGCTCCTCTTTTGTCTCTAAACACACTTTTTGACACATTGATGATGAAATTAACACATGTGGCTAAACAACCTAGTATATTGATTGAATCAAACAAGTATAAAGACAATTAAAACTCTAGATCTATTTCAATCCGTCAATCAAAGGAGTCATTCATAATGGTTTGCATTCTGTACAAATGTGAAATGGTTTAATTCGTAAATCACGAGACATTCTAATCACCTCATGTAAATTAGGCTCCTTTTATTGTTACTAGGATTATTTTTCTTGCAATAACCTTGAAATTAAATTTTGCTTCATCCTTAATGACTATATTGATTATGGAAAAAATGCCCATGGACCATCTATAACATGAATTCATTCAATTTAACAAATAATGGTGCCCTGGATCTTCAATTTCATTTCTTATTGATATTAATTGTTGTATTCAAAATTAGTGACAGCCTCCCATCATTTCTCCTTAGCAATGCTCCTCTTTTGATACCAAACACACTTTTTGACACATTGATCATGAAATTAACACATGTGGCTAAACAACCTAGTATATTGATTAAATCAAACAAGTATAAAGACCATTAAATCTCTAAATCTTTTTAAATCCGTCAATCAAAGGAGTCATTCATCACGGTTTGTATTCCGTGCAAATGTGAACAGGTTTAATTCGTAAATCATGAGGCATTCTAATCACCTCATGTGAATTAGGCTCCTCTTGTTGTTACCTGGACTATTTTTCATGCAATAACCATGAAAAAAATTTTTTGCTTCATCATTAATGACTATTTTGTTATGAAAGGAATGCCTATGGACCATCTATAACATGACTTCATTCAATTTAACAAACAATGGAGTCCTTGATCTTCAATTTCATTTCTTATCGATATTAATTGTTGAATTCAAAATTAAGGAATGCCTCCCATCATTTCTCATTAGCAATGCTCCTCTTTTGACTCCAAAAACACTTTTTGACACATTGATCATGAAATTAACACATGTGGCTAAACCACCTAGTATATTGATTAAATCAAACAAGTATAAAGACAATTAAAACTCTAGATCTATTTAAATCCGACAATCAAATGAGTCATTCATCATGGTTTGCATTCCGTACAAATGTGAAAACATTTAATTCTTAAATCACAAGACATTTTAATCACATCATATAAATTAGCCTCCTCTTATTGTTACCAAGGAATATTTTTCATGCAATAACAATGAAATTAACTTTTGCTTCATCATTAATGACTATATTTGTTATGAAAAAAATGTCCATGGATCATCAATAACATGAATTCATTCAATTTAACAAACAATGGAGTCCTTGATCTTCAATTTCATTTCTTATCGATATTAATTGTTGAATTCAAAATTAGAGAATGCCTCCCATCATTTCTCATTAGCAAGGCTCCTCTTTTGACTCCAAAAACACTTTTTGACACATTGATCATGAAATTAACACATGTGGCTAAACAACCTAGTATATTGATTGAATCAAACAAGTATAAAGACAATTAAAACTTGAAATCTATTTAAACGCATAAATCAAAGGAGTCATTTATAATGGTTTGCATTCTGTACAAATGTAAAATGATTTAATTCTTAAATCACGAGACATTCTAATCACCTCATGTAAATTAGGCTCCTTTTATTGTTACTGGGACTATTTTTCTTGTAATAACCATGAAATTAAATTTCGCTTCATCCTTAATGACTATATTCATTATGAAAAAAATGCCCATGGACCATCTATAATATGAATTCATTCAATTTAACAAATAATGCTCCCCTGGGTCTTGAATTTCAATTCTTATTCATATTAATTATTGAATTCTAAATTAGAGACAGCCTCCCATCATTTATCATCGGCAATGCTCCTCTTTTGACTCCAAACTCACTTTTTGACACATTGATCAAGTAATTAATACATGCGGCTAAACAACCTAGTATATTGAGTAAATCAAACAAAGGTGAATAGCAGTCATTCATCATGGTTTGCATTCTGTACAAATGTGAATAGCTTTAATTCTTAAATCATGAGGCATTCTAATCACCTTATGTGAATTAGGCTCCTCTTGTTGTTACCTGGACTATTTTTCATGCAATAAACTTGAAATAAAATTTTGCTTCATCATTAATGACTACTTTCTTATGTAAGCAATGCCTATGGACCATCTATAACATGACTTCATTCAATTTAACAAATAAGGGTGTTTTTGATCTTCAATTTCATTTCTTATCGATATTAACTGTTGAATTAAAAATTAGAGAATGCCTCCCGTCATTTCTCATTAGCAATGCTCCTCTTTTGACTCTAAACACACTTTTTGACACATTTATCATGAAATTAACACATGTGGCTAAACAACCTAAAATATTGATTGAATCAAACAAGTATAAAGACAATTAAAACTCTAAATCTATTTAAATGCATCAATCAAAGGAGTCATTCATAATGATTTGCATTCTGTTCAAATGTGAAATGGTTTAATTCTTAAATCATGAGACATTCTAATCACCTCATGTAAATTAGGCTCCTTTTATTGTTACTAGGACTATTTTTCTTGCAATAACCTTGAAATTAAATTTTGCTTCATCCTTAATGACTATATTCATTATGAAAAAAATACCCATGGACCATCTATAACATGAATTCATTCAATTTAACAAATAAAGGTTCCCTGGATCTTCAATTTCATTTCTTATTGATATTAGTTGTTGAATTCAAAATTAGTGACAACCTCCCATCATTTCTCCTTAGCAATGCTCCTCTTTTGACACCAAACACACTTTTTGACACATTGATCAGGAAATTAACACATGTCGCTAAATAACCTATTGTTACCTGGACTATTTTTCATGCAATAACCTTTAAATAAAATTTTGCTTCTTCATTAATGACTATTTTGTTATGAAAGAAATGCCTACGGACCGTCTATAACATGACTTCATTCAATTTAACAAACAATGGAGTCCGTGATCTTCAATTTCATTTCTTATCGATATTAATTGTTGAATTCAAAATTAGGGAATGCCTCCCGTCATTTATCATTAGCAATGCTCCTCTTTTGACTCCAAACAAATTTTTTGACATATTGATCATGAAATTAACACATGTGGCTAAACAACCTAGTATATTGTTTAAATCAAGCAAGTATAATGAACATTAAAACACTAAATCTATTTAAATCCGTCAATCAAATGAGTCATTCATCATGGTTTGCATTCCGTACAAATGTGAACACATTTAATTCTCAAATGACGAGACATTCTAATCACATCATATAAATTAACCTCCTCTTATTGTTACCAGGACTATTTTTCATGCAATAACAATGAAATTAACTTTTGCTTCATCATTAATGAGTATATTTGTAATGAAAAAAATGCCCATGGATCATCTATAACATGAATTCATTCAATTTAACAAACAATGGAGTCCTTGATCTTGAATTTCACTTCTTATTGATATTAATTGTTGAATTCTAAATTAGAGACAGCCTTCAATCATTTATTAGTTGCAATGCTCCTCTTTTGACACCAAACACACTTTTTGACACATTGATCATGAAATTAACACATGTGGCTAAACAACCTAGTATATTGATTAAATCAAACAAGTATAAAGACAATTAAATCTCTAAATCTTTTTAAATCCGTCAATCAAAGGAGTCATTCATCACGGTTTGTATTCCGTACAAATGTGAACAGGTTTAATTCATAAATCATGAGGCATTCTAATCACCACATGTGAATTAGGCTCCTCTTGTTGTTACCTGGACTATTTTTCATGCAATAACCTTGAAATAAAATTTTGCTTCATCATTAATGACTATTTTGTTATGAAAGAAATGTCTATGGACCATCTATAACATGACTTCATTCAATTTAACAAACAATGGAGTCCTTGATCTTCAATTTCATTTCTTATCGATATTAATTGTTCAGTTCAAAATTAGAGAATGCCTCCCATCATTTCTCATTAGCAATGCTCCTCTTTTGACTCCAAAAACACTTTTTGACACATTGATCAGGAAATTAACACATGTGGCTAAACAACCTAGTATATTGATTAAATCAAACAAGTATAAAGACCATTAAAACTCCAAATCTATTTTAAATCCATCAATCAAAAAGGAGTCATTCATCATGGTTTGCATTCCGTACAAAAATGTGAACAGGTTTAATTCTTAAATCACGAGGCATTCTAATCACCTCATGTGAATTAGGCTCCTCTTGTTGTTACCTGGACTATTTTTCATGCAATAACCTTGAAATAAAATTTTGCTTCATCATTAATGACTATTTTGCTATGAAAAAATGCCTATGGACCATCTATAACATGACTTCATTCAATTTAACAAACAATGGAGTCCGTGATCTTCAATTTCATTTCTTATCGATATTAATTGTTCAGTTCAAAATTAGAGAATGCCTCCCATCATTTCTCATTAGCAATGCTCCTCTTTTGACTCCAAAAACACTTTTTGACACATTGATCAGGTAATTAACACATGTGGCTAAACAACCTAGTATATTGATTAAATCAAACAAGTATAAAGACCATTAAAACTCCAAATCTATTTAAATCCATCAATCAAAGGAGTCATTCATCATGGTTTGCATTCCATACAAATATGAACAGGTTTAATTCTTAAATCACGAGGCATTCTAATCACCTCATGTGAATTAGGCTCCTCTTGTTGTTACCTGGACTATTTTTCATGCAATAACCTTGAAATAAAATTTTGCTTCATCATTAATGACTATTTTGCTATGAAAAAATGCCTATGGACCATCTATAACATGACTTCATTCAATTTAACAAACAATGGAGTCCGTGATCTTCAATTTCATTTCTTATCGATATTAATTGTTGAATTCAAAATTAGAGAATGCCTCCCATCATTTCTCATTAGCAATGCTCCTCTTTTGACTCCAAACACATTTTTTGACATATTGATCATAAAATTCACACATGTGGCAAAACAACCTAGTATATTATTTAAATCAAGCAAAGTTTAAAGACCATTAAAACTATAAATCTATTTAAATCCGTCAATCAAAGGAGTCATTCATCATGGTTTGCATTCCGTACAAATGTGAACACGTTTAATTCTCAAATCACGAGACATTCTAATCACATCATTTAAATTAACCTCCTCTTATTGTTACCAGGACTATTTTTCATGCAATAACAATGAAATTAACTTTTGCTTCATCATTAATGACTATATTTGTTATGAAAACAATGCCCATGGATCATCTATAACATGAATTCATTCAATTTAACAAACAATGGAGTCCTTGATGTTGAATTTCATTTTTATTGATATTAATTGTTGAATTCTAAATTAGAGATAGCCGTCAATCATTTATTAGTAGCAATGCTCCTCTTTTGACTCCAAAAACAATTTTTGACACACTGATCATGAAATTAACACATATGGCTAAACAACCTAGTATATTGATTAAATCAAACAAGTATAAAGACCATTAAATCTCTAAATCTATTTAAATCTGTCAATCAAAGGAGTCATTCATCACGGTTTGTATTCTGTACAAATGTGAACAGGTTTAATTCTTAAATCATGAGGCATTATAATCACCTCATGTGAATTAGGCTCCTCTTGTTGTTACCTGGACTATTTTTCATGCAATAACCTTGAAATAAAATTTTGCTTCATCATTAATGACTATTTTGTTATGAAAGAAATGCCTTTGGACCATCTATAATATGACTTCATTCAATTTAACAAACAATGGAGTCCTTGATCTTCAATTTCATTTCTTATCGATATTAATTGTTCAGTTCAAAATTAGAGAATGCCTCCCATCATTTCTCATTAGCAATGCTCCTCTTTTGACTCCAAAAACACTTTTTGATACATTGATCAGGAAATTAACACATGTGGCTAAACAACCTAGTACATTGATTAAATCAAACAAGTATAAAGACCATTAAAACTCCAAATCTATTTAAATCCGTCAATCAAAGGAGTCATTCATCATGGTTTGCATTCCGTACAAATGTGAACAGGTTTAATTCTTAAATCATGAGGGATTCTAATCACCTCATGTGAATTAGGCTCCTCTTGTTGTTAGCTGGACTATTTTTCATGCAATAACCTTGAAATAAAATTTTGCTTCATGATTAATGATTATTTTGCTATGAAAAAATGCCTATGGACCATCTATAACATGACTTCATTCAATTTAACAAATAATGGAGTCCGTGATCTTCAATTTCATTTCTTATCGATATTAATTGTTGAATTCAAAATTAGAGAATGCCTCCCATCATTTCTCATTAGCAATGCTCCTCTTTTGACTCCGAACACACTTTTTGACAGATTGATCATGAAATTCACACATGTGGCTAAACAACCTAGTATATTGTTTAAATCAAGCAAGTATAAAGACCATTAAAACTCTAAATCTATTTAAATCCATCAATCAAAGGAGTCATTAATCATGGTTTGCATTTCGTACAAATGTGAAGACGTTTAATTCTCAAATCACGAGACATTCTAATCACATCATATAATTTAACCTCCTCTTATTGTTACCAGGACTATTTTTCATGCAATAACAATGAAATTAACTTTTGCTTCATCATTAATGACTATATTTGTTACAAAAAAAATGCCCATGGATCATCTATAACATGAATTCATTCAATTTAACAAACAATGGAGTGCTTGATCTTGAATTTCATTTTTATTGATATTAATTGTTGACTTCTAAATTACAGACAGCCTTCAATCATTTATTAGTAGCAATGCTCCTCTTTTGACTCCAAAAACAATTTTTGACACACTGATCATGAAATTAACACATGTGGCTAAACAACCTAGTATATTGATTAAATCAAACAAGTATAAAGACCATTAAATCTCTCAATCTTTTTAAATCCGTGAATCGAAGGAGTCATTCATCAGGGTTTGTATTCCGTACAAATGTGAACAAGTTTAATTCTTAAATCATGAGGCATTCTAATCACCTCATGTGAATTAGGCTCCTCTTGTTGTTACCTGGACTATTCTTCATGCAATAACCATGAAATAAAATTTTGCTTCATCATTAATGACTATTTGTTATGAAAGAAATGCCTATGGACCATCTATAACATGACTTCATTGAATTTAACAAACAATGGAATCCTTGATCTTCAATTTCATTTCCTATCGATATTAATTGTTGAATTCAAAATTAGAGAATGCCTCCCATCATTTGTCCTTAGCAATGCTGCTCTTTTGACTCCAAACACACTTTTTGACACATTGATCATGAAATTAACACATGTGGCTAAACAACCTAGTATATTGATTGAATCAAACAAGTATAAAGACAATTAAAACTCTAAATCTATTTAAATGCGTAAATCAAAGGAGTCAATCATAATGGTTTGCAATCTGTACAAATGTGAAATGGTTTAATTCTTAAATGACGAGACATTCCAATCACCTCATGTAAATTAGGCTCCTTTTATTCTTACTAGGACTATTTTTTTTTTGTAATAACGTTGAAATTAAATTTTTGACACATTGAACATGAAATTAACACATGTGGCTAAACAACCTAGTATATTGATTGAATTAAACAACTATAAAGACCATTAAAACTCTTAATCTATTTAAATCCGTCAATCAAAGGAGTCATTCATCACTGTTTGCATTCCGTACAACTGTGAAGAGGTTTAATTCATAAATCATAAGACACTCTAATTACCTCATGTGAATTACGCTCCTCTTATTGTTACCAGGACTATTTTTCATGCAATCACATTAAAATAAATTTTGCTTCATCCTTAGTGACTATATTTGTTATGAAAAAAAATGCCCATAGACCATCTATATCGTGAATTCATTCAATTTAACAAACAATGGATTCCTTGATCTTAAATTTCATTTCTTGTAGATATTAATTTTTGAATTCAAAATTAGAAAATGCCTGCCATCATTTCTCATTAGCAAAGCTCCTCTTTTGACTCCAAACAATGGAGTCCTGGATCTTGAATTTCATTTCATATTGATATTAATTGCTGAATTCAAAATTAGAGGTATCCTCCCATCATTTCTCATTAGCAATGCTCTTCTTTTGACTCCAAACACACTTTTTGAGACATTGATCATCAAATTAATACATGTGGCTAAACAACCTAGTATATTGATTGAATCAAACAAGTATAAAGACCATTAAAACTATAAATCTATTGAAATCCGTCAATCAAAGGAGTCATTCATCATGGTTTGCATTCCGTACAAATGTGAACAGGTTTAATTCTTAAATCACGAGGCATTCTAATCACGTCATGTAAATTAGGCTCCTCTTATTATCACCAGGACTATTTTTCATGCGATTACCTTGAAATGATGTTTTGCTTCATCGTTAATGACTATATATGTTAAGAAGGAAATGCCCATGGACCATCTATAACATGACTTCATTTAATTTAAAAAACAATGGAGTCCTGGGTCTTGAATTTCATTTCTTATTGATATTAATTATTGAATTCAAAATTAGAGACAACCTCCTATCATTTCTCAATAGCAATGCTCCTCTTTTGACTCCAAACACACTTTTTGAGACATTGATCATGAAATTAATACATGTGGCTAAACAACCTAGTATATTGATTGAATCAAACAACTATAAAGACCATTAAAACTCTAAATCTATTTCAATCCGTCAATCAAAGGAGTCATTCATCATTGTTTGCTTTCTGTACAAATGTGAATTGGTTTAATTGTTAAATCACGAGACATTCTAATCACCTCATGTAAATTAGGCTCCTCTTATTGTTACCAGGACAATTTTTCATGCAATAACCTTGAAATTAAATTTTGCTTCATCCTTAATGACTATATTCATTGTGGAAAAAAAGCCCATGGACCATCTATAACATGAATGCATTCAATTTAACAAACAATGGAGTCTTGGTTCTTGAATTTCATTTCTTACTGATATTAATTGTTGAATTCAAAATTAGAGATAGCCTCGCATCATTTCCCATTAGCAATGCTCGACTTTTGACTCCAAACACAATTTTTGACACATTGATCATGAAATTAACACATGTGGCTAAACAACCTAGTATATTGATTGAATCAAACAAGTATAAAGACTATTAAAACTCTAAATCTATTACAATCTGTCAATAAAAGGAGTCATTCATCATTGTTTGCATTCTGTACAAATGTGAACAGGTTTAATTCTTAAATCACGAGACATTCTAATCACCTCGTGTAAATTAGGCTCCTCTTATTGTTACCAGTACTATTTTTCATGCAATAATCTTGAAATTAACTTTTCCTTCATCCTTAATGACTATATTCATGATGAAAAAAATGCCCACGGACCATCTATAGCATGAATTCATTCAATTTAACAAACAATGGATTCTTAGATCTTGAATTTCATTTCTTATTGATTTTAGTTGTTGAATTCAAAATCAGAGACAGCCTCCTATCATTTCTCAATATACATGCTCCTCTTTTGACTCCAACACACTTTTTGACACATTGATCATGAAATTAACACATGTGGCTAAACAACCTAGTATATTGATTGAATCAAACAACTATAAAGACCATTAAAACTCTAAATCTATTTCAATCCGTCAATCAAAGGAGTCATTCATCATTGTTTGCATTTTGTACAAATGTGAACTGGTTTAATTGTTAAATCACGAGACATTCCAATCACCTCATGTGAATTAGACTCCTCTTATTGTTACCAGGGCTATTTTTCATGCAATAACCTTGAAATTAACTTTTGCTTCATCCTTAGTGACTATACTTGTTATGAAAAAAAATGCCCATAGACCATCTATAACGTGAATTCATTCAATTTAACAAACAATCGATTCCTTGATCTTAAATTTCATTTCTTGTTGATATTAATTTTTGAATTTAAAAGTAGAAAATGCCTGCCATCATTTCTCATTAGCAATGCTCCTCTTCTAACTTCAAACACACTTTTTGACACATTGATCATGAAAGTAACACATGTGACTAAACAATCTAGTATATTGATTGAATCAAACAAGTATAAAGACCATTAAAACTATAAATCTATTTAAAAACATCAATCAAAGGAGTAATTCATCATGGTTTGCACTCTGTACAAACGTGAACTGGTTTAATTCTTAAATAACGAGACATTCTAATCACCTCATGAAAATTAGGCTCCTCTTATTGTTACCAGGACTATTTTTCATGCAATTACCTTGAAATTAAGTTTTTGCTTCATCGTTAATGACTATATATGTTAAGAAAGAAATGGCCATGGACCACCTATAACATGATTTCATTCAATTTAAAAAACAATGGAGTCCTGGGTCTTGAATTTCATTTCTTATTTATATTAATTGTTGAATTCAAAATTAGTGACAGCCTCCTATCATTTCTCAATAGCAATGCTCCTCTTTTGACTCCAAACACACTTTTTGACACATTGATCATGAAATTAACACATGTGGCTAAACAACCTAGTATATTGATTGAATCAAACAACTATAAAGACCATTAAAACTCTAAATCTATTTCAATCCGTCAATCAAAGGAGTCATTCATCATTGTTTGCATTTTGTACAAATGTGAACTGGTTTAATTGTTAAATCACGAGACATTCCAATCACCTCATGTGAATTAGACTCCTCTTATTGTTACCAGGGCTATTTTTCATGCAATAACCTTGAAATTAACTTTTGCTTCATCCTTAGTGACTATATTTGTTATGAAAAAAAATGCCCATAGACCATCTATAACGTGAATTCATTCAATTTAACAAACAATCGATTCCTTGATCTTAAATTTCATTTCTTGTTGATATTAATTTTTGAATTTAAAAGTAGAAAATGCCTGCCATCATTTCTCATTAGCAATGCTCCTCTTCTAACTTCAAACACACTTTTTGACACATTGATCATGAAAGTAACACATGTGACTAAACAATCTAGTATATTGATTGAATCAAACAAGTATAAAGACCATTAAAACTATAAATCTATTTAAAAACGTCAATCAAAGGAGTAATTCATCATGGTTTGCACTCTGTACAAACGTGAACTGGTTTAATTCTTAAATAACGAGACATTCTAATCACCTCATGAAAATTAGGCTCCTCTTATTGTTACCAGGACTATTTTTCATGCAATTACCTTGAAATTAAGTTTTGCTTCATCGTTAATGACTATATATGTTAAGAAAGAAATGGCCATGGACCACCTATAACATGATTTCATTCAATTTAAAAAACAATGGAGTCCTGGGTCTTGAATTTCATTTCTTATTTATATTAATTGTTGAATTCAAAATTAGTGACAGCCTCCTATCATTTCTCAATAGCAATGCTCCTCTTTTGACTCCAAACACACTTTTTGACACATTGATCATGAAATTAACACATGTGGCTAAACAACCTAGTATATTGATTGAATCAAACAACTATAAAGACCATTAAAACTCTAAATCTATTTAAATCCGTCAATCAAAGGAGTCATTCATCACTGTTTGCATTCCGTACAAATGTGAACAGGTTTAATTCATAAATCATGAGACACTCAAATCACCTCATGTGAATTACGCTCCTCTTATTGTTACCAGGACTATTTTTCATGCAATCACATTGAAATAAATTTTGCTTCATCCTTAGTGACTATATTTGTTTTGAAAAAGATGCCCATAGACCATCTATAACGTGAATTCATTCAATTTAACAAACAATGGATTCCTTGATCTTAAATTTCATTTCTTGTTCATATTAATTTTTGAATTCAAAATTGGAAAATGCCTGCCATCATTTCTCATTAGCAATGCTCCTCTTTTGACTCCAAACACACTTTTTGACACATTGATCATGAAAGTAACACATGTGGCTAAACAACCTAGTATATTGATTGAATCAAACAAGTATAAAGACCATTAAAACTATAAATCTATTTAAAAACGTGAATCAAAGGAGTAATTCATCATGGTTTGCACTCTGTATAAACGTGAACTGGTTTAATTCTTAAATCACGAGACATTCTAATCGCCTCATGTCAATTAGGCTCCTCTTATTATTACCAGGACTATTTTTCATGCAATAACCTAGAAATTAAGTTTTGCTTCATCCTTAATGACTATATTAATTATGGAAAAAATGCCCATGGACCATCTATAACATGAATTCATTCAATTTAACAAACAATGGAGTCCTGGATCTTGTATTTCATTTCTTATTGATATTAATTGTTGAATTCAAAATTAGAGACAGCCTCCTATCATTTCTCATTAGCAATGCTCCTCTTTTGACTCCAAACACACTTTTTGACACATTGATCATGAAATTAACACATGTGGCAAAACAACCTAGTATATTGATTGAATCAAACAAGTATAAAGACCATTAAAACTATAAATCCATTTAAATCCGTCAATCAAGGGAGTCATTCATCATGGTTTGCACTCTATACAAATGTGTACGGGTTTAATTCTTAAATCACGAGACATTTTAATCACCTCATGTAAATTAGGCTCCTCTTACTAGGACAATTTTTCATGCAATAATCTTGAAATTAAGTATTGCTTCATCCTTAATGACTATATTCATTATAGAAAAAATGCCCATGGACCATCTATAACGTGAATTCATTCAATTTAACAAACAATGGAGTCCTGGATCTTGAATTTCATTTCTTATTGGTATTAATTGTTGAATTCAAAATTAGAGGCAGCCTCCCATCATTTCTCATTAGCAATGCTCCTCTTTTGACTCCAAACACACTTTTTGAGACATTCATCATGAAATTAATACTTGTGGCTAAACAACCTAGTATATTTATTGAATCAAACAAGTATAAGGACCATTAAAACTATAAATCTATTTAAATACGTCAATCAAATGAGTAATTCATCATGATTTGCACTCTGTACAAACGTGAACTGGTTTCATTCTTAAATCACGAGACATTCTAATCACCTCATGTAAATTAGGCACCTCTTATTATTACCAGGACTATTTTTCATGCAATAACCATGAAATTAAGTTTTGCTTCATCCTTAATGACTATATTCATTATGGAAAAAATTCCAATGGACCATCTATAACATGAATTCCTTCAATTTAACAAACAATGGAGTCCTGGATCTGGTATTTCATTTCTTATTGATATTAATTGTTGAATTCAAAATTAGAGACAGCCTCCCATCATTTCTCATTAGCAATGCTCCTCTTTTGACTCCAAACACATTTTTTGAGACATTGATCATGAAATTAACACATGTACAACCTAGTATATTGATTGAATCAAATAAGTATAAAGACCATTAAAACTATAAATCCATTTAAATCCGTCAATCAAGGGAGTCATTCATCATGGTTTGCACTCTGTACAAATGTGAACGGGTTTAATTCTTAAATCACGAGACATTCTAATCACTTCATGTAAATTAGGCTCCTTTTACTAGGACAATTTTTCATGCAATAATCATGAAATTAAGTTTTGCTTCATCCTTAATGACTATATTCATTATAGAGAAAATGCCCATGGATCATCTATAACATGAATTCATTCAATTTAACAAACAATGGAGTCCTGGATCTTGAATTTCATTTCTTATTTATATTAATTGTTGAATTCAAAATTAGAGGCAGCCTCCCATCATTTCTCGTTAGCAATGCTCTTCTTTTGACTCCAAACACACTTTTTGAGACATTGATCATGAAATTAATACATGTGGCTAAACAACCTAGTATATTGATTGAATCAAACAAGTATAAAGACCATTAAAACTATAAATCTATTTAAATCCGTCAATCAAAGGAGTCAATCATCATGGTTTGCATTCCGTACAAATGTGAACAGGTTTAATTATTAAATCACGAGGCATTATAATCACGTCATGTAAATTTAGCTCCTCTTATTATTACCAGGACTATTTTTCATGCAATTACCTTGAAATTATGTTTTGCTTCATCGTTAATGACTATATATGTTAAGGAAGAAATGCCCATGGACCATCTATAACATGACTTCATTTAATTTAAAAAACAATGGAGTCCTGGGTCTTGAATTTCATTTCTTATTGATATTAATTATTGAATTCAAAATTAGAGACAACCTCCTATCATTTCTCAATAGCAATGCTCCTCTTTTGACTCCAAACACACTTTTTGAGACATTGATCAAGAAATTAATACATGTGGCTAAACAATCTCGTATATTGATTGAATGAAACAACTATAAAGACCATTAAAACTCTAAAAATATTTAAAAACGTCAATCAAAGGAGTAATTCATCATGGTTTGCACTCTGTACAAACGTGAACTGGTTTAATTCTTAAATCACGTGACATTCTAATCACCTCATGTAAATTAGGCACCTCTTATTATTACCAGGACTATTTTTCATGCAATAACCATGAAATTAAGTTTTGCTTCATCCTTAATGACTATATTCATTATGGAAAAAATGCCAATGGACCATCTATAACATGCATTCATTCAATTTAACAAACAATGGAGTCCTGGATCTGGTATTTCATTTCTTATTGATATTAATTGTTGAATTCAAAATTAGAGACAGCCTCCCATCATTTCTCATTAGCAATGCTCCTCTTCTGACTCCAAACACATTTTTTGAGACATTGATCATGAAATTAACACATGTACAACCTAGTATATTGATTGAATCAAATAAGTATAAAGACCATTAAAACTATAAATCCATTTAAATCCGTCAATCAAGGGAGTCATTCATCATGGTTTGCACTCTGTACAAATGTGAACGAGTTTAATTCTTAAATCACGAGACATTCTAATCACCTCATGTAAATTAGGCTCCTTTTACTAGGACAATTTTTCATGCAATAATCATGAAATTATGTTTTGCTTCATCCTTAATGACTATATTCATTATAGAGAAAATGCCCGATCATCTATAACATGAATTCATTCAATTTAACAAACAATGGAGTCCTGGATCTTGAATTTCATTTCTTATTTATATTAATTGTTGAATTCAAAATTAGAGGCAGCCTCCCATCATTTCTCGTTAGCAATGCTCCTCTTTTGACTCCAAACACACTTTTTGAGACATTGATCATGAAATTAATACATGTGGCTAAACAACCTAGTATATTGATTGAATCAAACAAGTATAAAGACCATTAAAACTATAAATCTATTTAAATCCGTCAATCAAAGGAGTCAATCATCATGGTTTTCATTCCGTACAAATGTGAACAGGTTTAATTATTAAATCACGAGGCATTATAATCACGTCATGTAAATTAGGCTCCTCTTATTATTACCAGGACTATTTTTCATGCAATTACCTTGAAATTATGTTTTGCTTCATCGTTAATGACTATATATGTTAAGAAAGAAATGCCCATGGACCATCTATAACATGACTTCATTTAATTTAAAAAACAATGGAGTCCTGGGTCTTGAATTTCATTTCTTATTGATATTAATTACTGAATTCAAAATTAGAGACAACCTCCGATCATTTCTCAATAGCAATGCTCCTCTTTTGACTCCAAACACACTTTTTGAGACATTGATCAAGAAATTAATACATGTGGCTAAACAATCTAGTATATTGATTGAATGAAACAACTATAAAGACCATTAAAACTCTAAAACTATTTAAAAACGTCAATCAAAGGAGTAATTCATCATGGTTTGCACTCTGTACAAACGTGAACTGGTTTAATTCTTAAATCACGGGACATTCTAATCACCTCAAGTAAATTAGGCACCTCTTATTGTTACCAGGACTATTTTTCATGCAATAACATTGAAATAAAATTTTGCTTCATCCTTAGTGACTATATTTGTTATGAAAAAAATGCCCATAGACCATCAATAACGTGAATTCATTCAATTTAACAAACAATGGAGCCCTGGATCTTGAATTTCATTTCTTATTGATATTAATTGTTGAATTCAAAATTAGAGACAGTCTCCCATCATTTCTCATTAGCATTGCTCCTCTTTTGACTCCAAACACACTTTTTGACACATTGATCATGAAATTAACCCATATGCCTAAACAACCTAGTATATTGATTGAATCAAACAAGTATAAAGACCATTAAAACTCTAAATCTATTGCAATCCGTCGATCAAAGGAGTCATTCATCATTGTTTGCATTCTATACAAATGTGAACAGGTTTAATTGTTAAATCACGAGACATTCTAATCACCTCATGTCAATTAGGCTCCTCTGATTGTTACCAGGACTATTTTTCATGCAATAACCTTGAAATAAAATTTTGCTTCATCCTTAGTGACTATATTTGTTATGAACAAAATGCCCATAGACCATCAATAACGTGAATTCATTCAATTTAACAAACAATGGAGTCCTGGATCTTGAATTTAATTTCTTATTGATATTAGTTGTGGAATTCAAAATCAGAGAAAGCCTCCCATCATTTCTCATTAGCAATGCTACTCTTTTGACTCCAAACACACTTTTTGACACATTGATCATGAAATTAACCCATATGCCTAAACAACCTAGTATATTGATTGAATCAAACAAGTATAAAGACCATTAAAACTCTAAATCTATTGCAATCCATCAATCAAAGGAGTCATTCATCATTGTTTGCATTCTGTACAAATGTGAACTGGTTTAATTGTTAAATCACGAGACATTCTAATCACCTCATGTCAATTAGGCTCCTCTTATCTGTACCAGGATTATTTTTCATGCAATAACCTTGAAATTAAGTTTTGCTTCATCCTTAATGACTATATTCATTATGGAAAAAATGCCCATGGACCATCTATATAACATGAATTCATTCAATTTAACAAACAATGGAGTCCTGGATCTTGAATTTCATTTTTTATTGATATTAATTGTTGAATTCAAAATTAGAGACAGTCTCCCATCATTTCTCATTAGCAATGCTCCTCTTTTGACTCCAAACACACTTTTTGACGCGTTGATCATGAAATTAACCCATATGCCTAAACAACCTAGTATATTGATTGAAGCAAACAAGTATAAAGACCATTAAAACTCTAAATCTATTGCAATCCGTCGATCAAAGGAGTCATTCATCATTGTTTGCATTCTGTACAAATGTGAACAGGTTTAATTGTTAAATCACGAGACATTCTAATCACCTCATGTCAATTAGGCTCCTCTTATTGTTACCAGGACTATTTTTCATGTAATAACCTTGAAACAAAATTTTGCTTCATCCTTAGTGACTATATTTGTTATGAAAAAAATGCCCATAGACCATAAATAACGTGAATTCATTCAATTTAACAAACAATGGAGTCCTGAATCTTGAATTTCATTTCCTATTGATATTAGTTGTTGAATTCAAAATTAGAGAAAGCCTCCCATCATTTCTCATTAGCAATGCTCCTCTTTTGACTTCAAACACACTTTTTGACACATTGATCATGAAATTAACACATGTGGCTAAACAACCTGGTATATTGATTGAATCAAACATGTATAAAGACCATTAAAACTCTAAATCTATTTAAGTCCGTTAATCAAAGGAGTCATTCATCATGGATTGCATTCCGCACAAATGTGAACAGGTTTAATTCTTAAAACACGAGACATTCTAATGACCTCATGTAAATTAGGCTTCTCTTATTGTTACGAGGACTATTTTTCATCCCATCACCTTGAAATTAAACTTCTGCTTTACCATTAATGAATGTATTTGTTTTGAAAAAAATGCCCATTTACCATCTATAACATGAATTCATTCAATTTAACAAACAATGGAGTCCTTGTTCTTGAATTTCATTACTTATTGATATTAATTGTTGAATTCAAAAGTAGAGACAACCTCCCATCATTTCTCATTAGCAATGCTCCTCTTTTGACTCCAAACACACTTTTTGACACATTGATCATGAAATTAATACATGTGGCTAAACAACCTAGTATATTCATTGAATCAAACAAGTATAAAGACCATTAAAACTCTAAATCTATTGCAATCCATAAATCAAAGGAGTCATTCATCATTGTTTGCATTCTGTACAAATGTGAACTGGTTTCATTGTTAAATCACGAGACATTCTAATCACCTCATGTATATTAGGCTGCTTTTATTGTTACGAATAATATTTTTCATGCAATAACCTCGAAATTAACTTATGCTTCATCCTTAATGACTATATTCATTATGGAAAAAATGCCCATGGACCATCTATAACATGAATTCATTCAATTTAACAAACAATGGTGTCCTGGATCTTGAATTTAATTTCTTATTGATATTAATTGTTGAATTCAAAATTAGAGACAGTCTCTCATCATTTCTCATTAGCAATGCTGCTCTTTTGACTCCAAACACACTTTTTGACACATTGATCATGAAATTAACCCATATGCCTAAACAACCTAGTATATTGATTGAATCAAACAAGTATAAAGACCATTAAAACTCTAAATCTATTGTAATCCTTCAATGAAAGGAGTCATTCATCATTGTTTGCATTCTGTACAAATGTGAACAGGTTTAATTGTTAAATCACGAGACATTCTAATCACCTCATGTCAATTAGGCTCCTCTTAATGTTACCAGGACTATTTTTCATGCAATAACCTTAAAATTAAGTTTTGCTTCATCCTTAATGACTATATTCATTATGGAAAAAATGCCCATGGACCATCTATATAACATGAATTCATTCAATTTAACAAACAATGGAGTCCTGGATCTTGAATTTCATTTCTTATTGATATTAATTGTTGAATACAAAATTAGAGACAGTCTCCCATCATTTCTCATTAGCAATGCTCCTCTTTTGACTCCAAACACACTTTTTGACACATTGATCATGAAATTAACCCATATGCCTAAACAACCTAGTATATTGATTGAATCAAACAAGTATAAAGACCATTAAAACTCTAAATCTATTGCAATCCGTCGATCAAAGGAGTCATTCATCTTTGTTTGCATTCTGCCCAAATGTGAACAGGTTTAATTGTTAAATCACGAGACATTCTAATCACCTCATGTCAATTAGGCTCCTCTTATTGTTACCAGGACTATTTTTCATGCAATAACCTTGAAACAAAATTTTGCTTCATCCTTAGTGACTATATTTGTTATGAAAAAAATGCCCATAGACCATAAATAACGTGAATTCATTCAATTTAACAAACAATGGAGTCCTGAATCTTGAATTTCATTTCCTATTGATATTAGTTGTTGAATTCAAAATTAGAGAAAGCCTCCCATCATTTCTCATTAGCAATGCTCCTCTTTTGACTTCAAACACACTTTTTGACACATTGATCATGAAATTAATAAATGTGGCTAAACAACTTGGTATATTGATTGAATCAAACATGTATAAAGACCATTAAAACTGTAAATCTATTTAAGTACGTTAATCAAAGGAGTCATTCATCATGGATTGCATTCCGTACAAATGTGAACAGGTTTAATTCTTAAAACACGAGACATTCTAATGACCTCATGTAAATTAGGCTTCTCTTATTGTTACGAGGACTATTTTTCATCCCATCACCTTGAAATTAACTTCTGCTTTACCATTAATGATTGTATTTGTTTTGAAAAAATGCCCATTTACCATCTATAACATGAATTCATTCAATTTAACAAACAATGGTGTCCTTGTTCTTGAATTTCATTACTTATTGATATTAATTGTTGAATTCAAAAGTAGAGACAACCTCCCATCATTTCTCATTAGCAATGCTCCTCTTTTGACTCCAAACACACTTTTTGAAACATTGATCATGAAATTAATACATGTGGCTAAACAACCTAGTATATTCATTGAATCAAACAAGTATAAAGACCATTAAAACTCTAAATCTATTGCAATCCATATATCGAAGGAGTCATTCATCATTATTTGCATTCTGTACAAATGTGAACTGGTTTCATTGTTAAATCACGAGACATTCTAATCACCTCATGTATATTAGGCTGCTTTTATTGTTACGAATAATATTTTTCATGCAATAACCTTGAAATTAACTTATGCTTCATCCTTAATGACTATATTCATTATGGAAAAAATGCCCATGGACCATCTATAACATGAATTCATTCAATTTAAAAAACAATGGAGTCCTGGATCTTGAATTTAATTTCTTATTGATATTAATTGTTGAATTCAAAATTAGAGACAGTCTCCCATCATTTCTCATTAGCAATGCTGCTCTTTTGACTCCAAACACACTTTTTCACACATTGATCATGAAATTAACCCATATGCCTAAACAACCTAGTATATTGATTGAATCAAACAAGTATAAAGACCATTAAAACTCTAAATCTATTGCAATCCATCAATCAAAGGAGTCATTCATCATTGTTTGCATTCTGTACAAATGTGAACTGGTTTAATTGTTAAATCATGAGACATTCTAATCACCTCATGTCAATTAGGCTCCTCTTATCGGTACCAGGATTATTTTTCATGCAATAACCTTGAAATTAAGTTTTGCTTCATCCTTAATGACTATATTCATTATGGAAAAAATGCCCATGGACCATCTATATAACATGAATTCATTCAATTTAACAAACAATGGAGTCCTGGATCTTGAATTTCATTTTTTATTGATATTAATTGTTGAATTCAAAATTAGAGACAGTCTCCCATCATTTCTCATTAGCAATGCTCCTCTTTTGACTCCAAACACACTTTTTGACGCATTGATCATGAAAATTAACCCATATGCCTAAAAACCTAGTATATTGATTGAATCAAACAAGTATAAAGACCATTAAAACTCTAAATCTATTGCAATCCGTCGATCAAAGGAGTCATTCATCATTGTTTGCATACAAATGTGAACAGGTTTAATTGTTAAATCACGAGACATTCTAATCACCTCATGTCAATTAGGCTCCTCTTATTGTTACCAGGACTATTTTTCATGCAATAACCTTGAAACAAAATTTTGCTTCATCCTTAGTGACTATATTTGTTATGAAAAAAATGCCCATAGACCATAAATAACGTGAATTCATTCAATTTAACAAACAATGGAGTCCTGAATCTTGAATTTCATTTCCTATTGATATTAGTTGTTGAATTCAAAATTAGAGAAAGCCTCCCATCATTTCTCATTAGCAATGCTCCTCTTTTGACTTCAAACACACTTTTTGACACATTGATCATGAAATTAACACATGTGGCTAAACAACCTGGTATATTGATTGAATCAAACATGTATAAAGACCATTGAAACTCTAAATCTATTTAAGTCCGTTAATCAAAGGAGTCATACATCATGGATTGCATTCCATACAAATGTGAACAGGTTTAATTCTTAAAACACGAGACATTCTAATGACCTCATGTAAATTAGGCTTCTCTTATTGTTACGAGGACTATTTTTCATCCCATCACCTTGAAATTAACTTCTGCTTTACCATTAATGAATGTATTTGTTATGAAAAAATGCCCATGGACCATCTATAACATGAATTCATTCAATTTAAAAAACAATGGAGTCCTGGATCTTGAATTTAATTTCTTATTGATATTAATTGTTGAATTCAAAATTAGAGACAGTCTCCCATCATTTCTCATTAGCAATGCTGCTCTTTTGACTCCAAACACACTTTTTCACACATTGATCATGAAATTAACCCATATGCCTAAACAACCTAGTATATTGATTGAATCAAACAAGTATAAAGACCATTAAAACTCTAAATCTATTGCAATCCGTCGGTCAAAGGAGTCATTCCTCATTGTTAGCATTCTGTACAAATGTGAACAGGTTTAATTGTTAAATCACGTAACATTCTAATCACCTCATGTCAATTAGGCTCCTCTTATCGTTACCAGGACTATTTTTCATGCAATAACCTTGAAATTAAGTTTTGCTTAATCCTTAATGACTATATTCATTATGGAAAAAATGCCCATGGACCATCTATATAACTTGAATTCATTCAATTTAACAAACAATGGAGTCCTGGATCTTGAATTTCATTTCTTATTGATATTAATTATTGAATTCAAAATTAGAGACAGTCTCCCATCATTTCTCATTAGCAATGCTCCTCTTTTGACTCCAAACACACTTTTTGACACATTGATCATGAAATTAACCCATATGCCTAAACAACCTAGTATATTGATTGAACCAAACAAGTATAAAGACCATTAAAACTCTAAATCTATTGCAATCCGTCGATTAAAGGAGTCATTCATCATTGTTTGCATTCTGTACAAATGTGAACAGGTTTAATTGTTAAATCACGAGACATTCTAAGCACCTCATGTCAATTAGGCTCCTCTTATTGTTACCAGGACTATTTTTCATGCAATAACCTTGAAATAAAATTTGCTTCATCCTTAGTGACTATATTTGTTATGAAAAAAATGCCCATAGACCATCAATAACGTGAATTCATTCAATTTAACAAACAATGGAGTCCTGAATCTTGAATTTCATTTCTTATTGTTATTAGTTGTTGAATTCAAAATTAGAGAAAGTCTCCCATCATTTCTCATTAGCAATGCTCCTCTTTTGACTTCAAACACACTTTTTGACACATTCATCATGAAATTGACACATGTGGCTAAACAACCTGGTATATTGATTGAATCAAACATGTATAAAGACCATTAAAACTCTAAATCTATTTAAGTCCGTTAATCAAAGGAGTCATTCATCATGGATTGCATTCCGCACAAATGTGAACAGGTTTAATTCTTAAAACACGAGACATTCTAATGACCTCATGTAAATTAGGCTTCTCTTATTGTTACGAGGACTATTTTTCATCCCATCACCTTGAAATTAACTTTTGCTTTACCATTAATGACTGTATTTGTTATGAAAAAATGCCCATTTACCATCTATAACATGAATTCATTCAATTTAACAAACAATGGAGTCCTTGTTCTTGAATTTCATTACTTATTGATATTAATTGTTGAATTCAAAATTAGAGACAACCTCCCATCATTTCTCATTAGCAATGCTCCTCTTTTGACTCCAAACACACTTTTTGACACATTGATCATGAAATTAATACATGTGGCTAAACAACCTAGTATATTCATTGAATCAAACATGTATAAAGACCATTAAAACTCTAAATCTATTGCAATCCATCAATCAAAGGAGTCATTCATCATTGTTTGCATTCTGTACAAATGTGAACTGGTTTAATTGTTAAATCACAAGACATTCTAATCTCCTCATGTCAATTAGGCTCCTCTTATCGTTACCAGGACTATTTTTCATGCAATAACCTTGAAATTAAGTTTTCCTTCATCCTTAATGACTATATTCATTAAGGAAAAAATGCCCATGGACCATCTATATAACATGAATTCATTCAATTTAACGAACAATGGCGTCCTGGATTTTGAATTTAATTTCTTATTGATATTAATTGTTGAATTCAAAATTAGAGACAGTCTCCCATCATTTCTCATTAGCAATGCTCATCTTTTGACTCCAAACACACTTTTTGACACATTGATCATGAAATTAACCCATATGCCTAAACAACCTAGTATATTGATTGAATCAAACAAGTATAAAGACCATTAAAACTCTAAATCTATTTAAGTCGTTAATCAAAGGAGTGATTCATCATGGATTGCATTCCATACAAATTTGAACTGGTTTAATTCTTAAAACACGAGACATTCTAATCACCTCATGTAAATTAGGCTTCTCTTATTGTTACCAGGACTATTTTTCATCCCATCACCTTGAAATTAACTTCTGCATTATCATTAATGACTATATTTGTTATGAAAAAATGCCCATGTACCATCTATAACATGAATTCATTCAATTTAACAAACAATGGAGTCCTTGTTCTTGAATTTCATTACTTATTGATATTAATTGTTGAATTCAAAGTTAGAGACAACCTCCCATCATTTCTCATTAGCAATGCTCCTCTTTTGACGCCAAAAACACTTTTTGACACATTGATCATGAAATTAATACATGTGGCTAAACAACCTAGTATATTCATTGAATCAAACAAGTATGAAGACCATTAAAACTCTAAATCTATTTCAATCTGTCAATCAAAGGAGTCATTCATCATTGTTTGCATTTTTGTACAAATGTGAATTGGTTTAATTGTTAAATCACGAGACATTCTAATCACCTCATGTAAATTACGCTCCTTTTATTGATACCAATACTATTTTTCATGCAATAACCTTGAAATTAACTTTTGCTTCATCCTTAATGACTATATTCATTATGGAAAAATGCCCATGGACCATCTATAACATGAATTCATTCAATTTAACAAAAAATGGAGTCCTGGATCTTGAATTTCATTTCTTATTGATATTAATTGTTGAATTCAAAATTAGAGACAGTCTCCCATCATTTCTCATTAGCAATGCTCCTCTTTTGACTCCAAACACACTTTTTGACACATTGATCATGAAATTAACCCATATGCCTAAACAACCTAGTATATTGATTGAATCAAACAAGTATAAAGACCATTAAAACTCTAAATCTATTGCAATACGTCAATCAAAGGAGTCATTCATCATTGTTTACATTCTGTACAAATGTGAACTGGTTTAATTGTTAAATCACGAGACATTTTAATCACCTCATGTCAATTAGGCTCCTCTTAATGTTACCAGGACTATTTTTCATGCAATAACCTTGAAATTAAGTTTTGCTTCATCCCTAATGACTATATTCATTATGGAAAAATTGCCCATGGCCATCTATATAACATGAATTCATTCAATTTAACAAACAATGGAGTCCTGGATCTTGAATTTCATTTCTTATTGATATTAATTGTTGAATTCAAAATTAGAGACAGTCTCCCATCATTTCTCATTAGCAATGCTCCTCTTTTGACTCCAAACACACTTTTTGACACATTGATCATGAAATTAACCCATATGCCTAAACAACCTAGTATATTGATTGCATCAAAGAAGTATAAAGACCATTAAAACTCTAAATCTATTGCAATCCGTCGATCAAAGGAGTCATTCATCATTGTTTGCATTATGTACAAATGAGAACTAGTTTAATTGTTAAATCACGAGACATTCTAATCACCTCATGTCAATTAGGCTCCTCTTATTGTTACCAGGACTATTTTTCATGCAATAACCTTGAAATAAAATTTTGCTTCATCTGTAGTGACTATATTTGTTATGAAAAAAATGCCCATAGACCATCAATAACGTGAATTCATTCAATTTAACAAACAATGGAGTCCTGAATCTTGAATTTCATTTCTTATTTATATTAGATGTTGAATTCAAAATCAGAGAAAGCCTCCCATCATTTCTCATTAGCAATGCTCCACTTTTGACTTCAAACATACTTTTTGACACATTGATCATGAAATTAACACATGTGGCTAAAGAACCTGGTATATTGATTGAATCAAACATGTATAAAGACCACTAAAACTCTAAATCTATTTAAGTCCATTAATCAAAGGAGTCATTCATCATGGATTGCATTCCGTAGAAATGTGAATAGGTTTAATTCTTAAAACACGAGACATTCTAATCACCTCATGTAAATAAGGCTTCTCTTATTGTTACCAGGTCTATTTTTCATCCCATCACCTTGAAATTAACTTCTGCTTTACCATTAATGACTGTATTTGTTATGAAAAAATGCCCATGTACCATCTATAACATGAATTCATTCAATTTAACAAACAATGGAGTCCTTGTTCTTGAATTTCATTACTTATTCATATTAATTGTTGAATTCAAAATTAGAGACAACCTCCCATCATTTCACATTAGCAATGCTCCTCTTTTGACTCCAAACACACTTTTTGAAACATTGATCATGAAATTAATACATGTGGCTAAACAACCTAGTATATTCATGGAATCAAACAAGTATAAAGACCATTAAAACTCTAAATCTATTTCAATCCGTCAATCAAAGGAGTCATTCATCATTGTTTGCATTTTGTACAAATGTGAATTGGTTTAATTGTTAAATCACGAGACATTCTAATCACTTCATGTAAATTAGGCTCCTTTTATTGTTACCAATACTATTTTTCACACAATAACCTTGAAATTAACTTTTGGTTCATCCTTAATGACTATATTCATTATGAAAAAAATGCCCATGGACCTTCTATAACATGAATTCATTCAATTTTACAAACAATGGAGTCCTGGATCTTGAATTTCATTTCTTATTGATATTAGTTGTTGAATTCAAAATCAGAGAAAGCCTCCCATCATTTCTCATTAGCAATGCTCCTCTTTTGACTTGAGACACACTTTTTGACAAATTGATCATGAAATTAAGACATGTGGCTAAACAACCTGGTATATTGATTGAATCAAACAAGTATAAAGACCATTAAAACTCTAAATCTATTTAAGTCCATTAATCAAAGGAGTCATTCATCATGGATTGCATTTCGTACAAATGTGAACAAGTTTAATTCTTAATTCACGAGACATTCTAATGACCTCATGTAAATTAGGCTCCTCTTATTGTTACTAGGTCGATTTTTCTTGCAATAACCTTCAAATTAACTTTTGCGTCATCCATAATGACTATATTTGTTTTGAAAAAAATGCCCATGGACCATCTATAACATGAATTCATTCAATTTAACAGACAATGGAGTCCTGGATCTCGAATTTCATTTCTTATTGATATTAATTGTTGAATTCAAAATTAGAGGTAGCCTCCCATCATTTCTCATTAGCAATGCTCCTCTTTTGACTTCAAACACAATTTTTGAGACATTGATCATGAAATTAATACATGTGGCTAAACAACCTAGTATATTGATTGAATCAAACAAGTATAAAGACCATTAAAACTATAAATCTATTTAAATCCATCAATCAAAGGCGTCATTCATCATGGTTTGCATTCCGTACAAATGTGAACCAGTTTAATTCTTAAATCACGAGGCATTCTAATCACGTCATGTAAATTAGGCTCCTCTTATTCTTACCAAGACTATTTTTCATGCAATTACATTGAAATTAAGTTTTGCTTCATCGTTAATGACTATATATGTTAAGAAAGAAATGCCCATGGACCATCTATAACATGACTTCATTCAATTTAAAAAACAATGGAGTCCTGGGTCTTGAATTTCATTTATTATTTATATTAATTGTTGAATTCAAAATTAGTGACAGCCTCCTATCATTTCTTAATAGCAATGCTCCTCTTTTGACTCTAATCACACTTTTTGACACATTGATCATGAAATTAACACATGTGGCTAAACAACCTAGTATATTGATTGAATCAAACAACTATAAAGACCATTAAAACTCTAAATCTATTTAAATCCGTCAATCAAAGGAGTCATTCATCACCGTTTGCATTCAGTACAAATGTGAACAGGTTAATTCATAAATCACGAGACACTCTAATCACCTCATGTGAATTAGGCTCCTCTTATTGTTACCAGGACTATTTTTCATGCAATCACATTGAAATAAAATTTTGCTTCATCCTTGGTGACTATATTTGTTATGAAAAAAATGCCCATAGACCATCTATAACGTGAATTCATTCAATTTAACAAACAATGGATTCCTTGATCTTAAATTTCATTTCCTGTTCATATTAATTTATGAATTCAAAATTGGAAAATGCCTGCCATCATTTCTCATTAGCAATGCTCCTCTTTTGACTCCAAACACACTTTTTGAGACATTGATCATGAAATTAACACATGTGGCAAAACAACCTAGTATATTGATTGAATCAAACAACTATAAAGACCATTAAAACTATTAGTCCATTTAAATCTGTCAATCAAGGGAGTCATTCATCATGGTTTGCACTCTGTACAAATGTGAACGGGTTTAATTCTTAAATCATGAGACATTCTAATCACCTCATGTAAATTAGGCTCCTCTTACTAGGACAATTTTTCATGCAATAATCTTGAAATTAAGTTTTGCTTCATCCTTAATGACTATATTCATTATAGAAAGAAATGCCCATGGACCATCTATAACATGACTTCATTTAATTTAAAAAACAATGGAGTCCTGGGTCTTGAATTTCATTTTTTATTGATATTAATTATTGAATTCAAAATTAGAGACAACCTCCTATCATTTCTCAATAGCAATGCTCCTCTTTTGACTTCAAACACACTTTTTGAGACATTGATCATGAAATTAATACATGTGGCAAAACAACCTAGTATATTGATTGAATCAAACAACTATAAAGACCATTAAAACTCTAAAACTATTTAAATTCGTCAATCAAAGGAGTCATTCATCAAGCTTTGCATTTTGTACAAATGTGAACAGGTTTAATTCTTAAAATACGAGACATTCTAATCACCTCATGTAAATTAGGGTTCTCTTATTGTTACCAGTACTATTTTTCATTCCATCACCTTGAAATGAACTTCTGCTTTATCATTAATTACTATATTTGTTATGAAAAAATGCCCATGTACCATCTATAACATGAATTCATTCAATTTAACAAACAATGGAGTCCTTGTTCTTGAATTTCATTACTTATTGATATTAATTGTTGAATTCAAAATTAGAGATAGCCTCCCATCATTTCACATTAGCAATGCTCCTCTTTTGACTCCAAACACACTTTTTGACACATTGATCATGAAATTAATACATGTGGCTAAACAACCTAGTATATTGATAGAATCCAACAAGTATAAAGACCATCAAAACTCTAAATCTATTTCAATCCGTCAATCAAAGGAGTCATTCATCATTGTTTGCATTTTGTACAAATGTGAATTGGTTTAATTGTTAAATCACGAGACATTCTAATCACCTCATGTAAATTAGGCTCCTCTTATTATTACCAGGACTATTTTTCATGCAATAACCTTGAAATTAAATTTTGCTTCATCCTTAATGACTATATTCATTATGGAAAAAATGCCCATGGACCATCTATAACATGAATGCATTCAATTTAACAAACAATGGAGTCCTGGTTCGTGAATTTCATTTCTTATTTATATTAATTGTTGAATTCAAAATTAGAGATAGCCTCGCATCATTTCCCATTAGCAATGCTCCAATTTTGAAACCAAACACAATTTTTAACACATTGATCATGAAATTAACACATGTGGCTAAACAACCTAGTATATTGATTGAATCAAACAAGTATAAAGACCATTAAAACTCTAAATCTATTTCAATCTATCAATCAAAGGAGTCATTCATCATTGTTTGCATTCTGTACAAATATGAACAGGTTTAATTCTTAAATCACGAGACATTCTAATCACCTCATGTCAATTAGGCTCCTCTTATTGTTACCAGTACTATTTTTCATGCAATAACCTTGAAATTAACTTTTGCTTCACCCTTAATGACTATATTCATTATGAAAAAAATGCCCATGGACCATCTATAACATGAATTCATTCAATTTAACAAACAATGGAGTCCTGGATCTTGAATTTCATTTCTTATTGATATTAGTTGTTGAATTCAAAATTAGAGAAAGCCTCCCATCATTTCTCATTAGCAATGCTCCTCTTTTGACTTCAAACACACTTTTTGACACATTGATCATGAAATTAACACATATGGCTAAATAACCTGGTATATTGATTGAATCAAACAAGTATAAAGACCATTAAAACACTAAATCTATTTAAGTCCGTTAATCAAAGGAGTGATTCATCATGGATTGCATTCCGTACAAATGTGAACAGGTTTACTTCTTAAATCACGAGACATTCTAATGACCTCAAGCAAATTAGGCTCCTTTTATTGTTACTAGGTCGATTTTTCATGCAATAACCTTGAAATTAACTTTTGCTTCATCCCTAATGACTATATTTGTTATGCAAAAAATGCCCATGGACCATATATAACATGAATTCATTTAATTTAACAAACAATGGAGTCCTGGATCTTGAATTTCATTTCTTATTGATATTAATTGTTGAATTCAAAATTAGAGGTAGGCTCCCATCATTTCTCATTAGCAATGCTCCTCTTTTGACTCCAAACACACTTTTTGAGACATTGATCATGAAATTAATACATGTGGCTAAACAACCTAGTATACTGATTGAATCAAACAAGTATAAAGACCATTAAAACTATAAATCAATTTAAATCCGTTAATCAAAGGAGTCATTCATCATGGTTTGCATTCCGTACAATTGTTAACCGGTTTAATTTTTAATCAAGAGGCATTCTAATCACGTCATGTAAACTAGGCTCCTCTTATTATTACCAGAACTATTTTTCATGCAATTACTTGAAATTAAGTTTTGCTTCATCGTTAATGACTATATATGTTAAGAAAGAATTGCCCATGCACCATCTATAACATGACTTCATTCAATTTAAAAAACAATGGAGTCCTGGGTCTTGAATTTCATTTCTTATTTATATTAATTGTTGAATTCAAAATTAGAGACAGCCTCCTATCATTTCTCAATAGCAATGCTCCTCTTTTGACTCCAAACACACTTTTTGACACATTGATCATGAAATTAACACATGTGGCTAAACAACCTAGTATATTGATTGAATCAAACAACTATAAAGACCATTAAAACTCTAAATCTATTTAAATCCGTCAATCAAAGGAGTCATTCATCACTGTTTGCATTCCGTACAAATGTGAACAGGTTAATTCATAAATCACGAGACACTCTAATCACCTCATGTGAATTAGGCTCCTCTTATTGTTACCAGGACTATTTTTCATGCAATCACATTGAAATAAAATTTTGCTTCATCCTTAGTGACTATATTTGTTATGAAAAAAATGCCCATAGACCATCTAGAATGTGAATTCATTCAATTTAACAAACAATGGATTCCTTGATCTTAAATTTCATTTCCTGTTCATATTAATTTATGAATTCAAAATTGGAAAATGCCTGCCATCATTTCTCATTAGCAATGCTCCTCTTTTGACTCCAAACACACTTTTTGACACATTGATCACGAAATTAACACATGTGGCTAAACAACCTAGTATATTGATTGAATCAAACAACTATAAAGACCATTAAAACTCTAAAACTATTTAATTTCGTCAATCAAAGGAGTCATTCATCACTATTTGCATTCCGTACAAATGTGAACAGGTTTAATTCATAGATCATGAGACATTCTAATCACCTCATGTGAATTAGGCTCGTCTTAATGTTATCAGGACTATTTTTCATGCAATAACATTGAATTAAAATTTTGCTTCATCCTTAGTGACTATATTTGTTATGAAAAAAAATGCCCACAGACCATCTATAACGTGAATTCATTCAATTTAACAAACAATGGATTCCTTGATCTTAAATTTCATTTCTTGTTGATATTAATTTTTTAATGCAAAATTAGAAAATGCTTGCTATCATTTCTTATTAGCGATGCTCCTCTTCTGACATCAAACACACTTTTTGACACATTGATCATGAAAGTAACACCTGTGGCAAAACAATCTAGTATATTGATTGAATCAAACAAGTAAAAAGACCATTAAAACTATAAACCTATATAAAAACGTCAATCAAAGAAGTAATTCATCATGGTTTGCACTCTATACAAATGTGAACTAGTTTAATTCTTAAATCACGTGGCATTCTAATCACCTCATGTAAATTATGCTCCTCTTATTGTTACCAGGACTATTTTTCATGCAATAACCTTGAAATTAAGTTTTGCTTCATCCTTAATGACTATATTCATTATGGAAAAAATGCCCATGGACCATCTATAACATGAATTCATTCAATTTATCAAACAATGGAGTCTTGGATCTTGTATTTCATTTCTTATTGATATTAATTGTTGAATTCAAAATTAGAGACAGCCTCCCATCATTTCTCATTAGCAATGCTCCCCTTTTGACTCCAAACACACTTTTTGAGACATTGATCATGAAATTAAAACATGTGGCAAAACAACCTAGTATATTGATTGAATCAAACAAGTATAAAGACCATTAAAACTATAAATCTATTTAAATCCGTCAATCAAAGGAGTCATTCATCATGGTTTGCATTCCGTACAAATGTGAAAAGGTTTAATTCTTAAATCACGTGGCATTCTAATCACGTCATGTAAATTAGGCTCCTCTTATTATTACCATGACTATTTTTCATGCAATTACCTTGAAATTATGTTTTGCTTCATTGTTAATGACTATATATGTTAAGAAAGAAATGCCCGTGGACCATCTATAACATGAATTCATTCAATTTAACAAACAATGGAGTCCTGAATCTTGAATTTCATTTCTTATTGATATTAATTGTTGAATTCAAAATTAGAGACAGTCTCCCATCATTTCTCATTAGTAATGCTCCTCTTTTGACTCCAAACACACTTTTTGACACATTAATCATGAAATTAACCCATATGCCTAAACAACCTAGTATATTGATTGAATCAAACAAGTGTAAAGACCATTAAAACTCTAAATCTATTGCAATCCGTCAATCAAAGGAGTCATTCATCATTGTTTGCATTATGTACAAATGTGAACTAGTTTAATTGTTAAATCACGAGACATTCTAATCACCTCATGTCAATTAGGCTCCTCTTCTTGTTACCAGGACTATTTTTCTTGCAATCACATTGAAATAAAATTTTGCTTCACCCTTACTGACTATATTTGTTATGAAAAAAATGCCCATAGAACATCTATTACATGAATTCATTCAATTTAACAAACAATGGATTCCTTGATCTTAAATTTCATTTCTTGTCCATATTAATTTTTGAATTCAAATTTGGAAAATGCCTGCCATCATTTCTCATTAGCAATGCTCCTCTTTTGACTCCAAACACACTTTTTGATGCATTGATCATGAAATTAACACATGTGGCTAAACAACCTAGTATATTGATTGAATCAAACAACTATAAAGACCATTAAAACTCTAAAACTATTTAAATTCGTCAATCAAAGGAGTCATTCATCACTGTTTGCATTCCGTACAAATGTGAACAGGTTTAATTCATAGATCATGAGACATTCTAATCACCTCATGTGAATTAGGCTCGTCTTAACGTTATCAGGACTATTTTTCATGCAATAACATTGAATTAAAATTTTGCTTCATCCTTAGTGACTATATTTGTTATGAAAAAACATGCCCACAGACCATCTATAACGTGAATTCATTCAATTTAACAAACAATGGATTCCTTGATCTTAAATTTCATTTCTTGTTGATATTAATTTTTGAATTCAAACATAGAAAATGCCTGCTATCATTTCTCATTAGCGATGCTCCTCTTCTTACATCAAACACACTTTTTGACACATTGATCATGAAAGTAACACATGTGGCAAAACAATCTAGTATATTGATTGAATCAAACAAGTAAAAAGACCATTAAAACTATAAATCTATATAAAAACGTCAATCAAAGGAGTAATTCATCATGGTTTGCACTCTGTACAAACGTGAACTGGTTTAATTCTTAAATCACGTAACATTCTAATCACCTCATGTAAATTAGGCTCCTCTTATTTTTACCAGGACTATTTTTCATGCAATAACCTTGAAATTAAGTTTTGCTTCATCCTTAATGACTATATTCATTATGGAAAAAATGCCCATGGACCATCTATAACATGAATTCATTCAATTTAACAAACAATGGAGCCTTGGATCTTGTATTACATTTCTTATTGATATTAATTGTTGAATTCAAAATTAGAGACAGCCTCCCATCATTTCTCATTAGCAATGCTCCTCTTTTGACTCCAAACACACTTTTTGAGACATTGATCATGAAATTAACACATGTGGCAAAACAACCTAGTATATTGATTGAATCAAACAAGTATAAAGACCATTAAAACTATAAGTCCATTTAAATCCTTCAATCAAAGGAGTCATTCATCATGGTTTGCACTCTGTACAAATGTGAACGGGTTTAATTCTTAAATCACGAGACATTCTAATCACCTCATGTAAATTAGGCTCCTCTTACTAGGACAATTTTTCATGCAATAATCTTGAAATTAAGTTTTGCTTCATCCTTAATGACTATAATCATTATAGAAAAAATGCCCATGGACCATCTATAACATGAATTCATTCAATTTAACAAACAATGGAGTCCTGGATCTTGAATTTCATTTCTTATTGATATTAATTGTTGAATTCAAAATTAGAGGCAGCCTCCCATCATTTCTCATTAGCAATGCTCCTCTTTTGACTCCAAACACACTTTTTGACACATTGATCATGAAATTAATACATGTGGCTAAACAAACCAGTATATTGATTGAATCAAACAAGTATAAACACCATTAAAACTATAAATCTATTTAAATCCATCAATCAAAGGAGTCATTCATCATGGTTTGCATTCCGTACAAATGTGAACAGGTTTAATTCTTAAATCACGTGGCATTCTAATCACGTCATGTAAATTAGGCTCCTCTTATTATTACCATGACTATTTTTCATGCAATTACCTTGAAATTATGTTTTGCTTCATTGTTAATGACTATATATGTTAAGAAAGAAATGCCCATGGACCATCTATAACATGAATTCATTCAATTTAACAAACAATGGAGTCCTGGATCTTGAATTTCATTTCTTATTGATATTAATTATTGAATTCAAAATTAGAGACAGTCTCCCATCATTTCTCATTAGTAATGCTCCTCTTTTGACTCCAAACACACTTTTTGCCACATTGATCATGAAATTAACCCAGATGCCTAAACAACCTAGTATATTGATTGAATCAAACAAGTGTAAAGACCATTAAAACTCTAAATCTATTGCAATCCGTCAATCAAAGGAGTCATTCATCATTGTTTGCATTATGTACAAATGTGAACTAGTTTAATTGTTAAATCACGAGACATTCTAATCACCTCATGTCAATTAGGCTCCTCTTCTTGTTACCAGGACTATTTTTCTTGCAATCACATTGAAATAAAATTTTGCTTCATCCTTACTGACTATATTTGTTATGAAAAAAATGCCCATAGACCATCTATTACATGAATTCATTCAATTTAACAAACAATGGATTCCTTGATCTTAAATTTCATTTCTTGTTCATATTAATTTTTGAATTCAAAATTGGAAAATGCCTGCCATCATTTCTCATTAGCAATGCTCCTCTTTTGACTCCAAACACACTTTTTGACACATTGATCATGAAATTAACCCATGTCGCTAAACAACCTAGTATATTGATTGAATCAAACAACTATAAAGACCATTAAAACTCTAAAACTATTTAAATTCGTCAATCAAAGGAGTCATTCATCACTGTTTGCATTCCGTACAATTGTGAACAGGTTTAATTCATAGATCATGAGACATTCTAATCACCTCATGTGAATTAGGCTCGTCTTAATGTTATCAGGACTATTTTTCATGCAATAACATTGAATTAAAATTTTGCTTCATCCTTAGTGACTATATTTGTTATGAAAAAAAATGCCCACAGACCATCTATAACGTGAATTCATTCAATTTAATAAACAATGGATTCCTTGATCTTAAATTTCATTTCTTGTTGATATTAATTTTTGAATTCAAAATTAGAAAATGCCTGCTATCATTTCTCATTAGCGAGGCTCCTCTTCTGACATCAAACACACTTTTTGACACATTGATCATGAAAGTAACACATGTGGCAAAACAATCTAGTATATTGATTGAATCAAACAAGTAAAAAGACCATTAAAACTATAAATCTATATAAAAACGTCAATCAAAGGAGTAATTCATCATGGTTTGCACTCTGTACAAACGTGAACTGGTTTAATTCTTAAATCATGTGACATTCTAATCACCTCATGTAAATTAGGCTCCTCTTATTATTACCAGGACTATTTTTCATGCAATAACCTTGAAATTAAGTTTTGCTTCATCCTTAATGACTATATTCATTATGGAAAAAATGCCCATGGACCATCTATAACATGAATTCATTCAATTTAACAAACAATGGAGTCTTGGATCTTGTATTACATTTCTTATTGATATTAATTGTTGAATTCAAAATTAGAGACAGCCTCCCATCATTTCTCATTAGCAATGCTCCTCTTTTGACTCCAAACACACTTTTTGAGACATTGATCATGAAATTAACACATGTGGCAAAACAACCTAGTATATTGATTAAATCAAACAAGTATAAAGACCATTAAAACTATAAATCCATTTAAATCCTTCAATCAAGGGAGTCATTCATCATGGTTTGCACTCTGTACAAATGTGAACGGGTTTAATTCTTAAATCACGAGACATTCTAAACACCTTATGTAAATTAGGCTCCTCTTACTAGGACAATTTTTCATGCAATAATCTTGAAATTAAGTTTTGCTTCATCCTTAATGACTATATTCATTATAGAAAAAATGCCTGTGGACCATCTATAACATGAATTCATTCAATTTAACAAACAATGGAGTCCTGGATCTCGAATTTCATCTCTTATTGATATTAATTGTTGAATTCAAAATTATAGGCAGCCTCCCATCATTTCTCATTAGCAATGCTCCACTTTTGACTCCAAACACACTTTTTGAGACATTGATCATGAAATTAATACATGTAGCTAAACAAACTAGTATATTGATTGAATCAAACAAGTATAAAGACCATTAAAACTATAAATCTATTTAAATCCGTCAATCAAAGGAGTAATTCATCATGGTTTGCATTCCGTATAAATGTGAACAGGTTTAATTCTTAAATCACGTGGCATTCTAATCACGTCATGTAAATTAGGCTACTCTTATTATTACCAGGACTATTTTTCATGCAATTACCTTGAAATTATGTTTTGCTTCATTGTTAATGACTATATATGTTAAGAAGGAAATGCCCATGGACCATCTATAACATGAATTCATTGAATTTAACAAACAATGGAGTCCTGGATCTTGATTTTCATTTCTTATTGATATTAATTGTTGAATTCAAAATTAGAGACAGTCTCCCATCATTTCTCATTAGTAATGCTCCTCTTTTGACTCCAAACACACTTTTTAACACATTGATCATGAAATTAACCCATATGCCTAAACAACCTAGTATATTGATTGAATCAAACAAGTGTAAAGACCATTAAAACTCTAAATCTATTGCAATCCGTCAATCAAAGGAGTCATTCATCATTGTTTGCATTATGTACAAATGTGAACTAGTTTAATTGTTAAATCACGAGACATTCTAATCACCTCATGTCAATTAGGCTCCTCTTCTTGTTACCAGGACTATTTTTCTTGCAATCACATTGAAATAAAATTTTGCTTCATCCTTACTGACTATATTTGTTATGAAAAAAATGCCCATAGACCATCTATTACATGAATTCATTCAATTTAACAAACAATGGATTCCTTGATCTTAAATTTCATTTCTTGTTCATATTAATTTTTGAATTCAAAATTGGAAAATGCCTGCCATCATTTCTCATTAGCAATGCTCCTCTTTTGACTCCAAACACACTTTTTGACACATTGATCATGAAATTAACACATGTGGCTAAACAACCTAGTATATTGATTGAATCAAACAACTATAAAGACCATTAAAACTCTAAAACTATTTAAATTCGTCAATCAAAGGAGTCATTCATCACTGTTTGCATTCCGTACAATTGTGAACAGGTTTAATTCATAGATCATGAGACATTCTAATCACCTCATGTGAATTAGGCTCGTCTTAATGTTATCAGGACTATTTTTTCATGCAATAACATTGAATTAAAATTTTGCTTCATCCTTAGTGACTATATTTGTTATGAAAAAAAATGCCCACAGACCATCTATAACGTGAATTCATTCAATTTAACAAACAATGGATTCCTTGATCTTAAATTTCATTTCTTGTTGATATTAATTTTTGAATTCAAAATTAGAAAATGCCTGCTATCATTTCTCATTAGCGATGCTCCTCTTCTGACATCAAACACACTTTTTGACACATTGATCATGAAAGTAACACATGTGGCAAAACAATCTAGTATATTGATTGAATCAAACAAGTAAAAACACCATTAAAACTATAAATCTATATAAAAACGTCAATCAAAGGAATAATTCATCATGGTTTGCACTCTGTACAAACGTGAACTGGTTTAATTCTTAAATCACGTGACATTCTAATCACCTCATGTAAATTAGGCTCCTCTTATTATTACCAGGACTATTTTTCATGCAATAACCTTGAAATTAAGTTTTGCTTCATCCTTAATGACTATATTCATTATGGAAAAAATGCCCATGGACCATCTATAACATGAATTCATTCAATTTAACAAACAATGGAGTCTTGGATCTTGTATTACATTTCTTATTGATATTAATTGTTGAATTCAAAATTAGAGACAGCCTCCCATCATTTCTCATTAGCAATGCTCCTCTTTTGACTCCAAACACACTTTTTGAGACATTGATCATGAAATTAATTCATGTGGCAAAACAACCTAGTATATTGATTAAATCAAACAAGTATAAAGACCATTAAAACTATAAATCCATTTAAATCCGTCAATCAAGGGAGTCATTCATCATGGTTTGCACTCTGTACAAATGTGAACGGGTTTAATTCTTAAATCACGAGACATTCTAAACACCTTATGTAAATTAGGCTCCTCTTACTAGGACAATTTTTCATGCAATAATCTTGAAATTAAGTTTTGCTTCATCCTTAATGACTATATTCATTATAGAAAAAATGCCCATGGACCATCTATAACATGAATTCATTCAATTTAACAAACAATGGAGTCCTGGATCTCGAATTTCATCTCTTATTGATATTAATTGTTGAATTCAAAATTATAGGCAGCCTCCCATCATTTCTCATTAGCAATGCTCCACTTTTGACTCCAAACACACTTTTTGAGACATTGATCATGAAATTAATACATGTGGCTAAACAAACTAGTATATTGATTGAATCAAACAAGTATAAAGACCATTAAAACTATAAATCTATTTAAATCCGTCAATCAAAGGAGTAATTCATCATGGTTTGCATTCCGTATAAATGTGAACAGGTTTAATTCTTAAATCACGTGGCATTCTAATCACGTCATGTGAATTAGGCTACTCTTATTACTACTAGGACTATTTTTCATTCAATTACCTTGAAATTATGTTTTGCTTCATTGTTAATGACTATATATGTTAAGAAGGAAATGCCCATGGACCATTTATAACATGAATTCATTCAATTTAACAAACAATGGAGTCCTGGATCTTGAATTTCATTTCTTATTGATATTAATTGTTGAATTCAAAATTAGAGACAGTCTCCCATCATTTCTCATTAGCAATGCACCTCTTTTGACTCCAAACACACTTTTTGACAAATTGATCATGAAATTAACACATGTGGCTAAACAACCTAGTATATTGATTGAATCAAACAAGTATAAAGACCATTAAAACTCTAAATCTATTGCAATCCGTCAATCAAAGGAGTCATTCATCATTGTTTGCATTATGTACAAATGTGAACTAGTTTAATTGTTAAATCACGAGACATTCTAATCACCTCATGTCAATTAGGCTCCTCTTCTTGTTACCAGGACTATTTTTCTTGCAATCACATTGAAATAAAATTTTGCTTCATCCTTACTGACTATATTTGTTATGAAAAAAATGCCCATAGAACATCTATAACATGAATTCATTCAAATTAACAAACAATGGATTCCTTGATCTTAAATTTCATTTCTTGTCCATATTAATTTTTGAATTCAAATTTGGAAAATGCCTGCCATCATTTCTCATTAGCAATGCTACTCTTTTGACTCCAAACACACTTTTTGATGCATTGATCATGAAATTAACACATGTGGCTAAACAACCTAGTATATTGATTGAATCAAACAACTATAAAGAGCATTAAAACTCTAAAACTATTTAAATTCGTCAATCAAAGGAGTCATTCATCACTGTTTGCATTCCATACAAATGTGAACAGGTTTAATTCATAGATCATGAGACATTCTAAACATCTCATGTGAATTAGGCGTCTTAATGTTACCAGGACTATTTTTCATGCAATAACATCGAATTAAAATTTTGCTTCATCCTTAGTGACTATATTTGTCATCAAAAAAAATGCCCACAGACCATCTATAACGTGAATTCATTCAATTTAACAAACAATGGATTCCTTGATCTTAAATTTCATTTCTTGTTGATATTTATTTTTGAATTCAAAATTAGAAAATGTCTGCTATCATTTCTCATTAGCGACGCTCCTCTTCTGACATCAAACACACTTTTTGACACATTGATCATGAAAGTAACACATGTGGCAAAACAATCTAGTATATTGATTGAATCAAACAAGTAAAAAGACCATTAAAACTATAAATCTATATAAAAACGTCAATCAAAGGAGTAATTCATCATGGTTTGCACTCTGTACAAACGTGAACTGGTTTAATTCTTAAATCACGTGACATTCTAATCACCTCATGTAAATTAGGCTCCTCTTATTATTACCAGGACTATTTTTCATGCAATAACCTTGAAATTAAGTTTTGCTTCATCCTTAATGACTATATTCATTATGGAAAAAATGCCCATGGACCATCTATAACATGAATTCATTCAATTTATCAAACAATGGAGTCTTGGATCTTGTATTTCATTTCTTATTGATATTAATTGTTGAATTCAAAATTAGAGACAGCCTCCCATCATTTCTCATTAGCAATGCTCCTCTTTTGACTCCAAACACACTTTTTGACACATTGATCATGAAATTAATACATGTGGCTAAACAAACTAGTATATTGATTGAATCAAACAAGTATAAAGACCATTAAAACTATAAATCTATTTAAATCCGTCAATCAAAGGAGTAATTCATCATGGTTTGCATTCCGTATAAATGTGAACAGGTTTAATTCTTAAATCACGTGGCATTCTAATCACGTCATGTAAATTAGGCTACTCTTATTATTACCAGGACTATTTTTCTTGCAATTACCTTGAAATTATGTTTTGCTTCATTGTTAATGACTATATATGTTCAGAAGGAAATGCCCATGGACCATCTATAACATGAATTCATTCAATTTAACAAACAATGGAGTCCTGGATCTTGAATTTCATTTATTATTGATATTAATTGTTGAATTCAAAATTTGAGACAGTCTCCCATCATTTCTCATTAGCAATGCACCTCTTTTGACTCCAAACACACTTTTTGACAAATTGATCATGAAATTAACACATGTGGCTAAACAACCTAGTATATTGATTGAATCAAACAAGTATAAAGACCATTAAAACTCTAAATCTATTGCAATCCGTCAATCAAAGGAGTCATTCATCATTGTTTGCATTATGTACAAATGTGAACTAGTTTAATTGTTAAATCACGAGACATTCTAATCACATCATGTCAATTAGGCTCCTCTTCTTGTTACCAGGACTATTTTTCTTGCAATCACATTGAAATAAAATTTTGCTTCATCCTTAATGACTATATTCATTATAGAAAAAATGCCCATGGACCATCTATAACATGAATTCATTTAATTTAACAAACAATGGAGTCCTGGATCTTGAATTTCATCTCTTATTGATATTAATTGTTGAATTCAAAATTATAGGCAGCCTCCCATCATTTCTCATTAGCAATGCTCCACTTTTGACTCCAAACACACTTTTTGAGACATTGATCATGAAATTAATACATGTGGCTAAACAAACTAGTATATTGATTGAATCAAACAAGTATAAAGACCATTAAAACTATAAATCTATTTAAATCCGTCAATCAAAGGAGTAATTCATCATGGTTTGCATTCCGTATAAATGTGAACAGGTTTAATTCTTAAATCACGTGGCATTCTAATCACGTCATGTGAATTAGGCTACTCTTATTATTACTAGGACTATTTTTCATTCAATTACCTTGAAATTATGTTTTGCTTCATTGTTAATGACTATATATGTTAAGAAGGAAATGCCCATGGACCATCTATAACATGAATTCATTCAATTTAACAAACAATGGAGTCCTGGATCTTGAATTTCATTTCTTATTGATATTAATTGTTGAATTCAAAATTAGAGACAGTCTCCCATCATTTCTCATTAGCAATGCACCTCTTTTGACTCCAAACACACCTTTTGACAAATTGATCATGAAATTAACACATGTGGCTAAACAACCTAGTATATTGATTGAATCAAACAAGTATAAAGACCATTAAAACTCTAAATCTATTGCAATCCGTCAATCACAGGAGTCATTCATCGTTGTTTGCATTATGTACAAATGTGAACTAGTTTAATTGTTAAATCACGAGACATTCTAATCACCTCATGTCAATTAGGCTCCTCTTCTTGTTACCAGGACTATTTTTCTTGCAATCACATTGAAATAAAATTTTGCTTCATCCTTACTGACTATATTTGTTATGAAAAAAATGCCCATAGAACATCTATAACATGAATTCATTCAAATTAACAAACAATGGATTCCTTGATCTTAAATTTCATTTCTTGTCCATATTAATTTTTGAATTCAAATTTGGAAAATGCCTGCCATCATTTCTCATTAGCAATGCTCCTCTTTTGACTCCAAACACACTTTTTGATGCATTGATCATGAAATTAACACATGTGGCTAAACAACCTAGTATATTGATTGAATCAAACAACTATAAAGACCATTAAAACTCTAAAACTATTTAAATTCGTCAATCAAAGGAGTCATTCATCACTGTTTCCATTCCATACAAATGTGAATAGGTTTAATTCATAGATCATGAGACATTCTAAACACCTCATGTGAATTAGGCGTCTTAATGTTACCAGGACTATTTTTCATGCAATAACATCGAATTAAAATTTTGCTTCATCCTTAGTGACTATATTTGTCATAAAAAAAAATGCCCACAGACCATCTATAACGTGAATTCATTCAATTTAACAAACAATGGATTCCTTGATCTTAAATTTCATTTCTTGTTGACATTAATTTTTGAATTCAAAATTAGAAAATGCCTGCTATCATTTCTCATTAGCGACGCTCCTCTTCTGACATCAAACACACTTTTTGACACATTGATCATGAAAGTAACACATGTGGCAAAACAATCTAGTATATTGATTGAATCAAACAAGTAAAAAGACCATTAAAACTATAAATCTATATAAAAACGTCAATCAAAGGAGTAATTCATCATGGTTTGCACTCTGTACAAACGTGAACTGGTTTAATTCTTAAATCACGTGACATTCTAATCACCTCATGTAAATTAGGCTCCTCTTATTATTACCAGGACTATTTTTCATGCAATAACCTTGAAATTAAGTTTTGCTTCATCCTTAATGACTATATTCATTATGGAAAAAATGCCCATGGACCATCTATAACATGAATTCATTCAATTTATCAAACAATGGAGTCTTGGATCTTGTATTTCATTTCTTATTGATATTAATTGTTGAATTCAAAATTAGAGACAGCCTCCCATCATTTCTCATTAGCAATGATCCTCTTTTGACTCCAAACACACTTTTTGAGACATTGATCATGAAATTAATACGTGTGGCTAAACAAACTAGTATATTGATTGAATCAAACAAGTATAAAGACCATTAAAACTATAAATCTATTTAGATCCGTCAATCAAAGGAGTAATTCATCATGGTTTGCATTCCGTATAAATGTGAACAGGTTTAATTCTTAAATCACGTGGCATTCTAATCACGTCATGTAAATTAGGCTACTCTTATTATTACCAGGACTATTTTTCTTGCAATTACCTTGAAGTTATGTTTTGCTTCATTGTTAATGACTATATATGTTCAGAAGGAAATGCCCATGGACCATCTATAACATGAATTCATTCAATTTAACAAACAATGGAGTCCTGGATGTTGAATTTCATTTATTATTGATATTAATTGTTGAATTCAAAATTAGAGACAGTCTCCCATCATTTCTCATTAGCAATGCACCTCTTTTGACTCCAAACACACTTTTTGACAAATTGATCATGAAATTAACACATGTGGCTAAACAACCTAGTATATTGATTGAATCAAACAAGTATAAAGACCATTAAAACTCTAAATCTATTGCAATCCGTCAATCAAAGGAGTCATTCATCATTGTTTGCATTATGTACAAATGTGAACTAATTTAATTGTTAAATCACGAGACATTCTAATCACTTCATGTCAATTAGGCTCCTCTTCTTGTTACCAGGACTATTTTTCTTGCAATCACATTGAAATAAAATTTTGCTTCATCCTTACTGACTATATTTGTTATGAAAAAAATGCCCATAGAACATCTATAACATGAATTCATTCCAATTAACATACAATGGATTCCTTGATCTTAAATTTCATTTCTTGTCCATATTAATTTTTGAATTCAAATTTGGAAAATGCCTGCCATCATTTCTCATTAGCAATGCTCCTCTTTTGACTCCAAACACACTTTTTGATGCATTGATCATGAAATTAACACATGTGGCTAAACAACCTAGTATATTGATTGAATCAAACAACTATAAAGACCATTAAAACTCTAAAACTATTTAAATTCGTCAATCAAAGGAGTCATTCATCACTGTTTGCATTCCATACAAATGTGAACAGGTTTAATTCATAGATCATGAGACATTCTAAACACCTCATGTGAATTAGGCGTCTTAATGTTACCAGGACTATTTTTCATGCAATAACATCGAATTAAAATTTTGCTTCATCCTTAGTGACTATATTTGTCATCAAAAAAAATGCCCACAGACCATCTATAACGTGAATTCATTCAATTTAACAAACAATGGATTCCTTGATCTTAAATTTCATTTCTTGTTGATATTAATTTTTGAATTCAAAATTAGAAAATGCCTGCTATCATTTCTCATTAGCGATCCTCCTCTTCTGACATCAAACACACTTTTTGACACATTGATCATGAAAGTAACACATGTGGCAAAACAATCTAGTATATTGATTGAATCAAACAAGTAAAAAGACCATTAAAACTATAAATCTATATAAAAACGTCAATCAAAGGAGTAATTCATCATGGTTTGCACTCTGTACAAACGTGAACTGGTTTAATTCTTAAATCACGTGACATTCTAATCACCTCATGTAAATTAGGCTCCTCTTATTATTACCAGGACTATTTTTCATGCAATAACCTTGAAATTAAGTTTTGCTTCATCCTTAATGACTATATTCATTATGGAAAAAATGCCCATGGACCATCTAAAACATGAATTCATTCAATTTAACAAACAATGTAGTCCTGGATCTTGTATTTCACTTCTTATTGATATTAATTGTTGAATTCAAAATTAGAGATAGCCTCCCATCATTTCTCATTAGCAATGCTCCTCTTTTGACTTTGAACACACTTTTTGAGACATTGATCATGAAATTAACACATGTGGCAAAACAACCTAGTATATTGATTGAATCAAACAAGTATAAAGACCATTAAAACTATAAATCCATTTAAATCCGTCAATCAAGGGAGTCATTCATCATGGTTTGCACTCTGTACAAATCTGAATGGGTTTAATTCTTAAATCACGAGACATTCTAATCACCTCATGTAAATTAGGCTCCTCTTACTAGGACAATTTTTCATGCAATAATCTTGAAATTAAGTTTTGCTTCATCCTTAATGACTATATTCATTATAGAAAAAATGCCCGTGGACCATCTATAACATGAATTCATTCAATTTAACAAACAATGGAGTCCTGGATCTTGAATTTCATTTCTTATTGATATTAATTGTTGAATTCAAAATTATAGGCAGCCTCCCATCATTTCTCTTTAGCAATGCTCCTCTTTTGACTCCAAACACACTTTTTGAGACATTGATCATGAAATTAATACATGTGGCTAAACAAACTAGTATATTGATTGAATCAAACAAGTATAAAGACCATTAAAACTATAAATCTATTTAAATTCATCAATCAAAGGAGTCATTCATCATGGTTTGCATTCCGTACAAATGTGAACAGGTTTAATTCTTAAATCACGTGGCATTCTAATCACGTCATGTAAATTAGGCTACTCTTATTATTACCAGGACTATTTTTCATGCAATTACCTTGAAATTATATTTTGCTTCATTGTTAATAACTATATATGTTAAGAAAGAAATGCCCATGGACCATCTATAACATGAATTCATTCAATTTAACAAACAATGGAGTCCTGGATCTTGAATTTCATTTCTTATTGATATTAATTGTTGAATTCAAAATTAGAGACAGTCTCCCATCATTTCTCATTAGCAATGCTCCTCTTTTGACTCCAAACACACTTTTTAACACATTGATCATGAAATTAACCCATATGCCTAAACAACCTAGTATATTGATTGAATCAAACAAGTATAAAGACCATTAAAACTCTATATCTATTGCAATCCGTCAATCAAAGGAGTCATTCATCATTGTTTGCATTATGTACAAATGAGAACTAGTTTAATTGTTAAATCACGAGACATTCTAATCACCTCATGTCAATTAGGCTCCTCTTCTTGTTACCAGGACTATTTTTCTTGCAATCACATTGAAATAAAATTTTGCTTCATCCTTACTGACTATATTTGTTATGAAAAAAATGCCCATAGACCATCTATAACATGAATTCATTCAAATTAACAAACAATGGATTCCTTGATCTTAAATTTCATTTCTTGTCCATATTAATTTTTGAATTCAAATTTGGAAAATGCCTGCCATCATTTCTCATTAGCAATGCTCCTCTTTTGACTCCAAACACACTTTTTGATGCATTGATCATGAAATTAACACATGTGGCTAAACAACCTAGTATATTGATTGAATCAAACAACTATAAAGACCATTAAAACTCTAAAACTATTTAAATTCGTCAATCAAAGGAGTCATTCATCATTGTTTGCATTCCGTACAAATGTGAATAGGTTTAATTCATAGATCATGAGACATTCTAATCACCTCATGTGAATTAGGGGCGTCTTAATGTTACCAGGACTATTTTTCATGCAATAACATTGAATTAAAATTTTGCTTCATCCTTAGTGACTATATTTGTTATAAAAAAAAATGCCCACAGACCATCTATAACGTGAATTCATTCAATTTAACAAACAATAGATTCCTTGATCTTAAATTTCATTTCTTGTTGATATTAATTTTTGAATTCAAAATTAGAAAATGCCTACTATCATTTCTCATTAGCGATGCTCCTCTTCTGACATCAAACACACTTTTTGACACATTGATCATGAAAGTAACACATGTGGCAAAACAATCTAGTATATTGATTGAATCAAACAAGTAAAAAGACCATTAAAACTATAAATCTATATAAAAACGACAATCAAAGGAGTAATTCATCATGGTTTGCACTTTGTACAAACGTGAACTGGTTTAATTCTTAAATCACGTGACATTCTAATCACCTCATGTAAATTAGGCTCCTCTTATCGTTACCAGGACTATTTTTCATGCAATAACCTTGAAATTAAGTTTTGCTTCATCCTTAATGACTATATTCATTATGGAAAAAATGCCCATGGACCATCTATAACATGAATTCATTCAATTTAAATAACAATGGAGTCCTGGATCTTGTATTTCATTTCTTATTGATATTAATTGTTGAATTCAAAATTAGTGACAGCCTCCCATCATTTCTCATTAGCAATGCTCCTCTTTTGACTTTGAACACACTTTTTGAGACATTGATCATGAAATTAACACATGTGGCAAAACAACCTAGTATATTGATTGAATCAAACAAGTATAAAGACCATTAAAACTATAAATCCATTTAAATCCGTCAATCAAGGGAGTCATTCATCATGGTTTGCACTCTGTACAAATGTGAACGGGTTTAATTCTTAAATCACGAGACATTCTAATCACCTCATGTAAATTAGGCTCCTCTTACTAGGACAATTTTTCATGCAATAATCTTGAAATTAAGTTTTGCTTCATCCTTAATGACTATATTCATTATAGACAAAATGCCCATGGACCATCTATAACATGAATTCATTCAATTTAACAAACAATGGAGTCCTGGATCTTGAATTTCATTTCTTATTGATATTAATTGTTGAATTCAAAATTAGAGGCAGCCTCCCATCATTTCTCATTAGCAATGCTCCTCTTTTGACTCCAAACACACTTTTTGATGCATTGATCATCAAATTAACACATGTGGCTAAACAACCTAGTATATTGATTGAATCAAACAACTATAAAGACCATTAAAACTCTAAAACTATTTAAATTCGTCAATCAAAGGAGTCATTCATCACTGTTTGCATTCTGTACAAATGTGAATAGGTTTAATTCATAGATCATGAGACATTCTAATCACCTCATGTGAATTAGGCTCGTCTTAATGTTACCAGGACTATTTTTCATGCAATAACATTGAATTAAAATTTTGCTTCATCCTTAGTGACTATATTTGTTATAAAAAAAAATGCCCACAGACCATCTATAACGTGAATTCATTCAATTTAACAAACAATGGATTCCTTGATCTTACATTTCATTTCTTGTTGATATTAATTTTTGAATTCAAAATTAGAAAATGCCTGCTATCATTTCTCATTAGCGATGCTCCTCTTCTGACATCAAAAACACTTTTTGACACATTGATCATGAAAGTAACACATGTGGCAAAACAATCTAGTATATTGATTGAATCAAACAAGTATAAAGACCATTAAAACTATAAATCTATATAAAAACGTGAATCAAAGGAGTAATTCATCATGGTTTGCACTCTGTACAAATGTGAACTGGTTTAATTCTTAAATCACGTGACATTCTAATCACCTCATGTAAATTAGGCTCCTCTTATTGTTACCAGGACTATTTTTCATGCAATAACCTTGAAATTAAGTTTTGCTTCATCCTTAATGACTATATTCATTATGGAAAAAATGCCTATGGACCATCTATAACATGAATTCATTCAATTTAACAAACAATGGAGTCCTCGATATTGAATTTCATTTCTTATTGATATTAATTGTTGAATTCAAAATTAGAGGCAGCCTCCCATCATTTCTCATTAGCAATGCTCCTCTTTTGACTCCAAAGACACTTTTTGAGACATTGATCATGAAATTAATACATGTGGCTAAACAAACTAGTATATTGATTGAATCAAACAAGTATAAAGACCATTAAAACTATAAATCTATTTAAATCCGTTAATCAAAGGAGTCATTCATCATGGTTTGCATTCCGTACAAATGTGAACAGGTTTAATTCTTAAATCACGTGGCATTCTAATCACGTCATGTAAATTAGGCTCCTCTTATTATTACCATGACTATTTTTCATGCAATTACCTTGAAATTATGTTTTGCTTCATTGTTAATGACTATATATGTTAAGAAAGAAATGCCCATGGACCATCTATAACATGAATTCATTCAATTTAACAAACAATGGAGTCCTGGATCTTGAATTTCATTTCTTATTGATATTAATTGTTGAATTCAAAATTAGAGACAGTCTCCCATCATTTCTCATTAGCAATGCTCCTCTTTTGACTCCAAACACACGTTTTGACACATTGATCATGAAATTAACCCATATGCCTAAACAACCGAGTATATTGATTGAATCAAACAAGTATAAAGACCATTAAAACTCTAAATTTATTGCAATCCGTCAATCAAAGGAGTCATTCATCATTGTTTGCATTATGTACAAATGAGAACTAGTTTAATTGTTAAATCACGAGACATTCTAACCACCTCATGTCAATTAGGCTCCTCTTCTTGTTACCAGGACTATTTTTCTTGCAATCACATTGAAATAAAATTTTGCTTCATCCTTACTGACTATATTTGTTATGAAAAAAATGCCCATAGACCATCTATAACATGAATTCATTCAAATTAACAAACAATGGATTCCTTGATCTTAAATTTCATTTCTTGTCCATATTAATTTTTGAATTCAAAATTGGAAAATGCCTGCCATCATTTCTCAATAGCAATGCTCCTCTTTTGACTCCAAACACATTTTTTGATGCATTGATCATGAAATTAACACATGTGGCTAAACAACCTAGTATATTGATTGAATCAAACAACTATAAAGACCATTAAAACTCTAAATCTATTTCATTCTGTCAATCAAAGGAGTGATTCATCATTGTTTGCATTCTGTACAAATGTGAACAGGTTTAATTCTTAAATCACGAGGTATTCTAATCACGTCATGTAAATTAGTCTCGTCTTATTATTACCAGGACTATTTTTCATGCAATTACCTTGAAATTATGTTTTGCTTCATTGTTAATGATTATATATGTTAAGAAAGAAATGCCCATGGACCATCTATAACATGACTTCATTGAATTTAAAAAACAATGGAGTCCTAGGTCTTGAATTTCATTTCTTATTGATATTAATTATTGAATTCGAAATTACAGACAACCTCCTATCATTTCTCAATAGCAATGCTCCTCTTTTGACTCCAAACACACTTTTTGACATATTGATCATGAAATTAATACATGTGGCTAAACAACCTAGTATATTGATTGAATCAAACAAGTATAAAGACCATTAAAACTCTAAATCTATTTCAATCCGTCAATCAAAGGAGTCATTCATCATTGTTTGCATTTCGTACAAATGTGAATAGGTTTAATTCTTAAATCACGAGGTATTCTAATCACGTCATGTAAATTAGGCTCGTCTTATTATTACCAGGACTATTTTTCATGCAATTACCTTGAAATTATGTTTTGCTTCATTGTTAATGATTATATATGTTAAGAAAGAAATGCCCATGGACCATCTATAACATGACTTCATTGAATTTAAAAAACAATGGAGTCCTGGGTCTTGAATTTCATTTCTTATTGATATTAATTATTGAATTCAAAATTAGAGACAACCTCCTATCATTTCTCAATAGCAATGCTCCTCTTTTGACTCCAAACACACTTTTTGACACATTGATCATGAAATTAATACATGTGGCTAAACAACCTAGTATATTGATCGAATCCAGCAAGTATAAAGACCATTAAAACTCTAAATCTATTTCAATTCGTCAATCAAAGGAGTCATTCATCATTTCTTGCATTTTGTACAAATGTGAATTGGTTTAATTGTTAAATCACGAGACATTCTAATCACCTCATGTAAATTAGGCTCCTCTTATTGTTACCAGGACTATTTTTCATGCAATGACCTTGAAATTAAATTTTGCTTCATCCTTAATGACTATATTCATTATGGATAAAATGCCCATGGACCATCTATAACATGAATGCATTCAATTTAGCAAACAATGGAGTCCTGGTTCGTGAATTTCATTTCTTATTGATATTAATTGTTGAATTCAAAATTACAGATAGCCTCGCATCATTTCCCATTAGCAATGCCCCAATTTTGACTCCAAACACAATTTTTGACACATTATTCATGAAATTAACATATGTGGCTAAACAACATAGTATATTGATTGAATCATACAAGTATAAAGACCATTAAAACTCTAAATCTATTTCAATCTGTCAATCAAAGGAGTCATTCATCATTGTTTGCATTCTGTACAAATGTGAACAGGTTTAATTCTTAAATCACGAGACATTCTAATGACCTCATGCAAATTAGGCTCCACTTATTGTTACCAGGGCGATTTTTCATGCAATAACCTTGAAATTAACTTTTGCTTCATCCCCAATGACTATATTTGTTATGAAAAAAATGCCCATGGACCATCTATAACATGAATTCATTCAATTTAACAAATAATGGAGTCTTGGATCTTGAATTTCATTTCTTATTGATATTAATTGTTGAATTCAAAATTAGTGGTAGGCTCCCATCATTTCTCATTAGCAATGCTCCTCTTTTGACTCCAAACACACTTTTTGACACATTGATCATGAAATTAACACACGTGGCTAAACAACCTAGTATATTGATTGAATCAAACAACTATAAAGAACATTAAAACTCTAAATCTATTTCAATCTGTCAATCAAAGGAGTGATTCATCATTGTTTGCATTCTGTACAAATGTGAACAGGTTTAATTCTTAAATCACGAGACATTCTAATCACCTCATGTAAATTAGGCTCCTCTTATTGTTAGCAGTACTATTTTTCATGCAATAACCTTGAAATTAACTTTTGCTTCATCCTTAATGACTATATTCATTATGAAAAAAATGCCCATGGACCATCTATAACATGAATTCATTCAATTTAACAAACAATGGAGTCCTGGATCTTGAATTTCATTTCTTATTGATATTAGTTGTTGAATTCAAAATCATAGACAGCCGCCTATCATTTCTCAATAGCAATGCTCCTCTTTTGACTTCAAACACACTTTTTGACACATTGATCATGAAATTAACACATGTGGCTAAACAACCTAGTATATTGATTGAATCAAACAACTATAAAGACCATTTAAACTATAAAACTATTTAAATTCCTCAATCAAAGGAGTCATTCATCACTGTTTGCATTCCGTACAAATGTGAACAGGTTTAATTCAGAAATCATAAGACATTCTAATCACCTCATGTGAATTCGACTCCTCTTAATGTTACCAGGACTATTTTTCATCCAATAACATTGAATTAAAATTTTGCTTCATCCTTAGTGACTATATTTGTTATGAAAAAAAAAAGCCCATAGACCATCTATAACGTGAATTCATTCAATTTAACAAACAATGGATTCCTTGATCTTAAATTTCATTTCTTGTTGATATTAATTTTTGAATTCAAAATTAGAAAATGCTTGCTATCATTTCTCATTAGCAATGCTCCTCTTCTGACATCAAACACACTTTTTGACACATTGATCATGAAAGTAACACATGTGGCAAAACAATCTAGTATGTTGATTGAATCAAACAAGTATAAGGACCATTAAAACTATAAATCTATTTAAAAACGTCAATCAAAGGAGTAATTCATCATGGTTTGCACTCTGTACAAACGTGAACTAGTTTAATTCTTAAATCACGTGACATTCTAATCACCTCATGTAAATTAGGCTCCTCTTATTATTACCAGGACTATTTTTCATGCAATAATCTTGAAATTAAGTTTTGCTTCATCCTTAATGACTATATTCATTATGAAAAAAATGCCCATGGACCATCCATAACATGAATTTATTTTAATTTAACAAACAATGGAGTCTTGGATCTTGAATTTCATTTCTTATTGATATTAATTGTTGAATTCAAAATTAGAGACAGCCTCCCATCATTTCTCATTAGCAATGCTCCACTTTTGACTCCGAACACACTTTTTGACACATTGATCATGAAATTAACCCATATGCCTAAACAACCTAGTATATTGGTTGAATCAAACAAGTATAAAGACCATTAAAACTCTAAATCTATTGCAATCCGTCAATCAAACGAGTCATTCATCATTGTTTGCATGCTGTACAAATGTGAACTTGTTTAATTGTTAAATCACGAGACATTCTAATCACCTTATGTCAATTTGGCTCATCTTATTGTTACCAGGACTATTTTTCATGCACTAACCTTGAAATAAAATTTTGCTTCATCCTTAGTGACTATATTTGTTATGAAAAAAATGCCCATAGACCATTAATAACGTGAATTCATTCAATTTAACAAACAATGGAGACCTGGATCTTGAAATTCATTTCTTATTGATATTAGTTGTTGAATTCAAAATCAGAGAAAGCCTGCCATCATTTCTCATTAGCAATGCTCCTCTTTTGACTTCAAACACACTTTTTGACACATTGATCATGAAATTAACACATGTGGCAAAACAATCTAGTATATTGATTGAATCAAACAAGTATAAAGACCATTAAAACTATAAATCTATTTAAAAACGTCAATCAAAGGAGTAATTCATCATGGTTTGCACTCTGTACAAACGTGAACTGGTTTAATTCTTAAAACATTCTAATCACCTCATGTAAATTAGGCTCCTCTTATTGTTACCAGGACTATTTTTCATGCAATAACCTTGAAATTAAGTTTTGCTTCATCCTTAATGACTATATTCATTATGGAAAAAATGCCCATGAACCATCTATAACATGAATTCATTCAATTTAACAAACAATGGAGTCCTGGATCTTGAATTTCATTTCTTATTGATATTAGTTGTTGAATTCAAAATCAGAGAAAGCCTCCCATCATTTCTCATTAGCAATGCTCCTCTTTTGACTTCAAACACACTTTTTGACACATTGATCATGAAATTAACACATGTGGCTAAATAACCTGGTATATTGATTGAATCAAACAAGTATAAAGACCATTAAAACTCTAAATCTATTTAAGTCCGTTAATCAAAGGAGTCATCCATCATGGATTGCATTCCGTACAAATGTGAACAGGTTTAATTCTTACAACACGAGTCATTCCAATCACCTCATGTAAATTAGGCTTCTCTTATTGTTACCAGGACTATTTTTCATCCCATCACCTTGAAATTAACTTCTGCTTTATCATTAATGACTATATTTGTTATGAAAAAATGCCCATGTACCATCTATAACATGAATTCATTCAATTTAACAAACAATGGAGTCCTTGTTCTTGAATTTCATTACTTATTGATATTAATTGTTGAATTCAAAATTAGAGACAACCTCCCATCATTTCTCATTAGCAATGCTCCTCTTTTGACTCCAAACACACTTTTTGAGACATTGATGATGAAATTAATACATGTGGCTAAACAACCTAGTATATTGATTGAATGAAACAAGTATAAAGACCATTAAACTCTAAATCTATTTCAATCCGTCAATCAAAGGAGTCATTCATCATTGTTTGCATTTTGTACAAATGTGAATTGGTTTAATTGTTAAATCACGAGACATTCTAATCACCTCATGTAAATTAGGCTCCTCTTATTGTTACCAGGACTATTTTTCATGCAATAACCTTGAAATTAAATTTTGCTTCATCCTTAATGACTATATTCATTATGGATAAAATGCCCAGTGACCATCTATAACATGAATGCATTCAATTTAACAAACAATGGAGTCCTGGTTCGTGAATTTCATTTCTTATTGATATTAATTATTGAATTCAAAATTAGAGATAGCCTCGCATCATTTCCCATTAGCAATGATCCAATTTTGACTCCAAACACAATTTTTGACACATTGATCATGAAATTAACACATGTGGCTAAACAACCTACTATATTGATTGAATCATACAAGTATAAAGACCATTAAAACTCTAAATCTATTTCAATCTGTCAATCAAAGGAGTCATTCATCATGGTTTGCATTGTGTACAAATGTGAACAGGTTTAATTCTTAAATCACGAGACATTCTAATGACCTCATGCAAATTAGGCTCCACTTATTGTTACCAGGGCGATTTTTCATGCAATAACCTTGAAATTAACTTTTCCTTCATCCTTAATGACTATATTCATTATGAAAAAAATGCCCATGGACCATCTATAACATGAATTTTTTCAATTTAACAAACAATGGAGTCCTGGATCTTGAATTTCATTTCTTATTGATATTAATTGTTAAATTCAAAATCAGAGAAAGCCTCCCATCATTTCTCATTAGCAATGCACCTCTTTTGACTTCAAACACACTTTTTGACACATTGATCATGAAATTAACACATGTGGCTAAACAACCTGGTATATTGATTGAATCAAACAAGTATAAAGACCATTTAAACTCTAAATCTATATAAGTCCGTTAATCAAAGGAGTCATTCATCATGGATTGCATTCCGTACAAATGTGAACAGGTTTAATTCTTAAATCACGAGACATTCTAATGACCTCATGCAAATTAGGCTCCTTTTATTGTTACCAGGTCGATTTTTCATGCAATAACCTTGAAATTAACTTTTGCTTCATCCCCAATGACTATATTTGTTATGAAAAAAATGCCCATGGACCATCTATAACATGAATTCATTCAATTTAACAAACAATGGAGTCCTGGATCTTGAATTACATTTCTTATTGGTATTAATTGTTGAATTCAAAATTAGTGGTAGGCTCCCATCATTTCTCATTAGCAATGCTCCTCTTTTGACTACAAACACACTTTTTCAGACATTGATCATGAAATTAATACATGTGGCTAAACAACTTAGTATATTGATTGAATCAAACAAGTATAAAGACCATTAAAACTATAAATCTATTTAAATCCGTCAATCAAAGGAGTCATTCATCATGGTTTGCATTCCGTACAAATGTGAACCGGTTTAATTCTTAAATCACGAGGCATTCTAATCACGTCATGTAAATTAGGCTCCTCTTATTATTACTAGGACTATTTTTCATGCAATTACTTGAAATTAAGTTTTGCTTCATCGTTAATGACTATATATGTTAAGAAAGAAATGCCCATGGACCATCTATAACATGACTTCATTCAATTTAAAAAAAAATTGGAGTCCTGGGTCTTGAATTTCATTTCTTATTGATATTAGTTGTTGAATTCAAAATCAGAGACAGCGTCCTATCATTTCTCAATAGCAATGCTCCTCTTTTGACTCCAAACACACTTTTTGACACATTGATCATGAAATTAACACATGTGGCTAAACAACCTAGTATATTGATTGAATCAAACAACTATAAAGACCATTAAAACTCTAAAACTATTTAAATTCCTCAATCAAAGGAGTCATTCATCACTGTTTGCATTCCGTACAAATGTGAACAGGTTTAATTCATAAATCATGAGACATTCTAATCACCTCATGTGAATTAGGCTCCTCTTAATGTTACCAGGACTATTTTTCATGCAATAACATTGAATTAAAATTTTGCTTCATTCTTAGTTACTATATTTGTTATGAAAAAAAATGCCCATAGACCATCTATAACGTGAATTCATTCAATTTAACAAACAATGGATTCCTTGATCTTAAATTTCATTTCTTGTTGATATTAATTTTTAAATTCAAAATTAGAAAATGCCTGCTATCATTTCTCATTAGCAATGCTCCTCTTCTGACATCAAACACACTTTTTGACACATTGATCATGAAAGTAACACATGTGACAAAACAATCTAGTATGTTGATTGAATCAAACAAGTATAAAGACCATTAAAACTATAAATCTATTTAAAAATGTCAATCAAAGGAGTAATTCATCATGGTTTGCACTCTGTACAAACGTGAACTGGTTTAATTCTTAAATCACGTGACATTCTAATCACCTCATGTAAATTAGGCTCCTCTTATTTTTACCAAGACTATTTTTCATGCAATAACCTTGAAATTATGTTTTGCTTCATCCTTAATGACTATATTCATTAAGGAAAAAATTCCCATGGACCATCTATAACATGAATTCATTCAATTTAACAAACAATGGAGTCCTGGATCTTGAATTTCATTTCTTATTGATATTAGTTGTTGAATTCAAAATCAGAGAAAGCCTCCCATCATTTCTCATTAGCAATGCTCCTCTTTTGACTTCAAACACACTTTTTGACACATTGATCATGAAAATAACACATGTGGCTAAACAACCTGGTATATTGATTGAATCAAACAAGTATAAAGACCATTAAAACTATAAATCTATTTAAAAATGTCAATCAAAGGAGTAATTCATCATGGTTTGCACTCTGTACAAACGTGAACTGGTTTAATTCTTAAATCACGTGACATTCTAATCACCTCATGTAAATTAGGCTCCTCTTATTTTTACCAAGACTATTTTTCATGCAATAACCTTGAAATTATGTTTTGCTTCATCCTTAATGACTATATTCATTATGGAAAAAATTCCCATGGACCATCTATAACATGAATTCATTCAATTTAACAAACAATGGAGTCCTGGATCTTGAATTTCATTTCTTATTGATATTAGTTGTTGAATTCAAAATCAGAGAAAGCCTCCCATCATTTCTCATTAGCAATGCTCCTCTTTTGACTTCAAACACACTTTTTGACACATTGATCATGAAAATAACACATGTGGCTAAACAACCTGGTATATTGATTGAATCAAACAAGTATAAAGACCATTAAAACTCTAAATCTATTTAAGTTCGTTAATCAAAGGAGT
>JBAPLH010000276.1:0-130405 GCA_037897445.1 Ceriops zippeliana
TATATTTCGTACTAAAGTGAGAGAGGTTTATTTCCTTAATAACGATGCTTTTCATTCACCTCATGCCAATTAGGCTCCTTTTCTTGTTACAAGCACTATTTTTCTTCCAATGTTTATGAAATTATCATTTGTCTCCCTCTAAACATTTCTAGTTTAGGTGACTTGCCTTTTGGTCCCATGTACACTTTTTGAAGCAATGATCATGATATTAGCATCTATGACTAAATTACATAGTATATTAATTAAAAAAAACATGTCGATGCACTATTAAAAATCTAAATGTGTTTAGTTTCATCACAAAACAAACTCATTCATCTCAGTTTGCTTTTCGTAGTAATGTGAAGTGGTTTATTTCCTAAATAATAATGCTCTCTATTCCCAACATGCCAATCACGCTCCTTTTGTTGTTATAAGCACTATTTTTCTTGCAATGACAATGAAATTATCTTTTGTGTCCATGTTAACAACTATATTTATGAAGAAAAAAATGTCCATATCTATACAATTCGTTCAATAATAACAAACACTGTGTTCGATCATCTTGATTAGGGTTTCTTATTGATGTTAAGTGGTTGAATTCCAAAATAAAGAATCCCTCAGAACATTTCTGGTTTTCGAAGATTCACCTTTTGGTTCCAAACACACTTTTTGACACAATGATCATGAGATTAACATTCATGACTAAATTATATAGTATATTAATTAAAACAGACATGTCGACGCACTTTTGAAAATCTAAATGTGTTTAGTTCCATCAGCCAAAGGAGTCATTCATCTTAATTTACATTTCGTACTAATGTGAAGTGGTTTATATTATAAATAATGATACTTTGCAATCATTTCATGCCAATTAGGCTTCTTTTGTTGTTACAAGCACTATTTTTCTTCCGATGATTTTGAAATTATCATTTGTGTCCCTCCGAACATTTTTGTTTTAGATGACTTGTCTTTTGGTCCCATGCACACTTTTTGACGCAATGATCATGAGATTAACATCTATGACTAAATTACATAGTATATTAATTAAAAAAAAACATGTCGATGCGCTATTGAAAATCTAAATTTTTTTAGTTTCATCACCAAAAGCCCTCAATCATCTTAGTTTGCTTTTTGTACTAATGTGAAGTGGTTTATTTGCTAAATAATAATGCTCTGTATTCCCTTCATGCCAATCACGCTCCTTTTGTTGTTATAAGAACTATTTTTCATGCAATGACGATGAAATTATCTTTTGTGTCCATGTTAACAACGATATTTATCAAGAAAAAAATGTCCATATCTACACAATTCGTTCAATAATAACAAACACTGTGTTCGATGATCTTGATTAGGGTTTCTTATTGATGTTAACTGGTTGAATTTCAAAATAAAGAATCCCTCAGAACATTTCTGGTTTTGGAAAATTCACCTTTTGGTTCCAAACACACTTTTTGACACAATGATCATGAGATTAACATTTATGACTAAATTATATAGTATATTAATTAAAACAGACATGTCGACGTACTTTTGAAAATCTAAATGTGTTTAGTTCCGTCAGCCAAAGGAGTCATTCCTCTTAATTTACATTTCGTACTAATGTGAAGTGGTTTATTTCCTAAATAATGATACTTTCCATTGCATTTCTTGCCAATTAGGCTCCTTTTGTTGTTACAAGCACTATTTTTCTTCCGATGATTATGAAATTATCATTTGTCTCCCACCGAACATTTCTAGTTTAGGTGACTTGTCTTTTGGTCCCAAGCACACTTTTCGACACAATGATCATGAGATTAATATCTATGACTAAATTACATAGTATATTAATTAAAAAAAACATGTCGATGCACTATTAAAATCTAAATGTGTTTAGTTTCATCACCAAACGAACTTATTCATCTCAGTTTGCTTTTCCTTGTAATTTGAAGTGGTTTATTTCCTAAATAATAATGCTCTCTATTCCCTTCATGCCAATCAGGCTCCTTTTGTTGTTATAAGCACTATTTTTCTTGCAATGACAATGAAATTATGTTTTGTGTCCATGTTAACAACTATATTTATCAAGAAAAAAATGTCCATATCTATACAATTCGTTCAATCATAACAAACACTGTGTTCGATGATCTTGATTAGGGTTTCTTATTGATGTTAAGTGGTTGAATTCCAAAATAAAAAATCCGTAAGAACATTCCTGGTTTTCGAAGATTCACCTTTTGGTTCCAAACACACTTTTTGACACAATGATCATGAGATTAACATTTATGACTAAATTACATAGTATATTAATTAAAACAGACATGGCGACGCACTTTTGCAAATCTAAATGTGTTTAGTTCCATCAGCCAATGGAGTCATTCATCATAATTTATATTTCGTACTAATGTGAAGAGGTTTATTTCCTAAATAATGATGCTTTTCATTCACCTCATGCCAATTAGGCTCCTTTTCTTGTTACAAGCACTATTTTTCTTCCAATGTTTATGAAATTATCATTTCTCTCCCTCTGAACATTTCTAGTTTTGGTGACTTGTCTTTTGGTCCCAAGTACACTTTTTGACGCAATGATCATGAGATTAGCATCTATGACTAAATTACATAGTATATTAATTAAAAAAAACATGTGGATGCACTATTAAAAATCTAAATGTGTTTAGTTACAACACCAAACGAACTCATTCATCTCAGTTTGCTTTTTGTAGTTATGTGAAGTGGATTATTTCCTAAATAATAATGCTCTCTATTCGCTTCATGCCAATCACGCTCCTTTTGTTGTTATAAGCACTATTTTTCCTGCAATAACAATGAAATTATCTTTTGTGTCCATGGTAACAACTATATTTATCAAGAAAAAAAAATGTCCATATCTATACAATTTGTTCAATAATAACAAACACTGTGTTCGATGATCTTGATTAGGGTTTCTTATTGATGTTACGTGGTTGAATTCCAAATTAAAGAATCCCTTAGAACATTTATGGTTTTGGAAGATTCACCTTTTGGTTCCAAAGACACTTTTTGACACAATGATCATGAGATTAACATTTATGACTAAATTACCTAGTATATTAATAAAAATAGACATGTCGATGCACTTTAGCAAATCTAAATGTGTTTAGTTTCATCAGCCAAAGGAGTCATTCATCATAATTTATATTTCGCACTAATGCGAAGTGGTTTATTTCCTAAATAATGATGCTTTTCATTCACCTCATGCCAATTAGGCTCCTTTTCTTGTTACAAGCACTATTCTTCTTCCGATGTTTATGAAATTATCATTTGTCTCCCTCTGAACATTTCTAGTTTAGGTGACTTGTCTTTTGGTCCCAAGTACACTTTTTGACGCAATGATCATGAGATTAGCATCTAAGACTAAATTACATAGTATATTAATTAAAAAAAAACATGTGGATGCACTATTAAAAATCTAAATGTGTTTAGTTACAACACCAAACGAACTCATTCATCTCAGTTTGCTTTTCGTAGTTATGTGAAGTGGTTTATTTCCTAAATAATAATGCTCTCTATTCCCTTCATGCCAATCACGCTTCTTTTGTTGTTATAAGCACTATTTTTCCTGCAATAACAATGAAATTATCTTTTGTGACCATGTTAACAACTATATTTATCAAGAAAAAAAATGTCCATCTCTATACAATTTGTTCAAGAATAACAAACACTGTGTTCGATGATCTTGATTAGGGTTTCTTATTGATGTTAAGTGGTTCAATTCCAAAATAAAGAATCCCTCAGAACATTTCTGGTTTTGGAAGATTCACCTTTTGGTTCCAAAGACACTTTTTGACACAATGATCATGAGATTAACATTTATGACTAAATTACATAGTATATTAATTAAAACAGACATGGCGACGCACTTTTGCAAATCTAAATGTGTTTAGTTCCATCAGCCAATGGAGTCATTCATCATAATTTATATTTCGCACTAATGCGAAGAGGTTTATTTCCTAAATAATGATGGTTTTCATTCACCTCATGCCAATTAGGCTCCTTTTGTTGTTACAAGCACTATTTTTGTTCCAATGTCTATGAAATTATCATTTGTCTCCCACCGAACATTTCTAGTTTAGGTGACTTGTCTTTTGGTCCCAAGCACACTTTTCGACACAATGACCATGAGATTAATATCTATGACTAAATTACATAGTATATTAATTAAAAAAAACATGTTGATGCACTATTGAAATTCTAAATGTGTTTTGTTTCATCACCAAACGAACTCATTCATCTCAATTTGCTTTTCGTAGTAATGTGAAGTGGTTTATTTCCTAAATAATAATGCTCTCCATTCCCAACATGCCAATCACGCTCCTTTTGTTGTTATAAGCACTATTTTTCCTACAATAACAATGAAATTATCCTTTTTGACCATGTTAACAACTATATTTATCAAGAAAAAAAATGTCCATATCTATACAATTCGTTCAATAATAACAAACACTGTGTTCGATGATCTTGATTAGGGTTTCTTATTGATGTTAAGTGGTTGAATTCCGAAATAAAGAATCCCTCAGAACATTTCTGGTTTTGGAACATTCACCTTTTGGTTCCAAACACACTTTTTGACACACTGATCATGAGATTAACATTTATGACTAAATTACATAGTATATTAATTAAAACAGACATGGCGACGCACATTTGCAAATCTAAATGTGTTTAGTTCCATCAGCCAAAAGAGTCATTCATCACAATTTATATTTCGCACTAATGCGAAGAGGTTTATTTCCTAAATAATGATGGTTTTCATTCACCTCATGTCAATTAGACTCGTTTTCTTGTTACAAGCACTATTTTTCTTCCAATGACAATGAAATTATCTTTTGTGTCCATGTTAACAACTATATTTATCAAGAAAAAAATGTCCATATCTATACAATTCGTTCAATAATAACAAACACTGTGTTCGATGATCTTGATTAGGCTTTTTTATTGATGTTAAGTGGTTGAATTCCAAAATAAAGAATCCCTCAGAACATTTCTGGATTTGCAAGATTCACCTTTTGGTTTCAAAAACACTTTTTGACACAATGATCATGAGATTAACATTTATGACTAAATTACATAGTATATTAATTAAAATAGACATGTCGACACACTTTGGAAAATCTAAATATGTTTAGTTCCATCAGCCAAAGGAGTCATTCATCTTAATTTACATTTCGTACTAATGTGAAGAGGTTTATTTCCTAAATAATGATACTTTCCATTCATTTCATGCCAATTAGGCTCCTTTTGTTGTTACAAGCACTATTTTTCCTCCAATGATTATGAAATTATGATTTGTATCCCTCCAAACATTTCTGGTTTACATAACTTGTCTTTTGGACCCAAGCACACTTTTTGACGCAATGATCATGAGATTAACATCTATGACTAAATTACATAGTATATTAATTAAAAAAGCCATGTCGATGCACTATTGAAAATCTAAATTTGTTTAGTTTCATCACCAAAAGGACTCAATCATCTTAGGTTGCTTTTCGTACTAATGTGAAGTGGTTTATTTCCTAAATAATAATGCTCTCTATTCCCTTCATGCCAATCACGCTCCTTTTGTTGTTATAAGCACTATTTTTCTTGCAATGACTATGAAATTATCTTTTGTGTCCATATTAACAACTATATTCATCAAAAAAACATTGTCCATATCTATACAATTCGTTTAATACTAACAAATGCTGAGTTCCCTGATCTTGATTAGGGTTTCTTATTGATGTTAATTGGTTGAATTCCAAAACAAAGAATCCCTAAGAACATTTCTGGATTTGGAAGATTTGCCTTTTGGTTCCAAACACACTTTTTGACACAATGATCATGAGATTAACTTTTATGACTAAATTACATAGTATATTAATTAAAACAGACACGTAGATGCACTTTTTAAAATCTAAATGTGTTTAGTTCCATCAGCCAAAGGAGTCATTCATCTTAATTTACATTTCGTACTAATGTGAAGTGGTTTATTTCCTAAATAATGATGCTTTCCATTCACATCATGTCAATTAGGCTCCTTTTGTTGTTACAAGCACTATTTTTGCTCCAACGATTATGAAATTATGATTTGTATCCCTCCAAACATTTCTGGTTTAGATAACTTGTCTTTTGGTCCCAAGCACACTTTTTGACGCAATGATTATGAGATTAACATCTATGACTAAATTACATAGTATATTAATTAAAAAAAGCATATCGATGCACTATTGAAAATCTAAAGTTGTTTAGTTTCATCACCAAAAGGACTCAATCATCTTAGGTTGCTTTTCGTACTAATGTGAAGTGGTTTATTTCCTAAATAATAATGCTCTCTATTCCCTTCATGACAATCATGATCCATTTGTTGTTATAAGCACTATTTTTCTTGTAATGACGATGAAATTATCTTTTGTCTCCATATTAACAACTATATTCATCAAGAAAAAAATGTCTATATCTATAGAATTCGTTCAATACTAACAAACACTGCGTTACGTGATCATGTTAGGGTTTCTTATTGATGTTAATTGGTTGAATTCCAAAATAAAGAATCCCTCCGAACATTTCTGGTTTGGATGACTTGTCTTTTGGTCCCAAGCACACTTTCTGACGCAATGATCATGAGATTAACATCTGTGACTAAATTACATAGTATATTAATTAAAAAAAACATGTCGATGCACTATAGAAAATCTAAATGTGTTTAGTTTCATCACAAAACAAACTCATTCATCTCAGTTTGCTTTTCGTATTAATGTGAAGTGGTTTATTTCCTAAATAATAATGCTCTCTATTCCCAACATGCCAATCAAGCTCCTTTTGTTGTTATATGCACTATTTTTCTTGCAGTGACAATGAAATTATGTTTTGCGTCCATGTTAACAACTATATTTATCAAGAAAAAAATGTCCACATCTATACAATTCGTTCAATAAGAACAAACACTGTGTTCGATGATCTTGATTAGGGTTTCTTATTGATGTTAAGTGGATGAATTCCAAAATAAAGAATCCCTAAGAACATTTCTGGTTTTGGAAGATTCACCTTTTGGTTCTAAACACACTTTTTGACACACTGATCATGAGATTAATATTTCTGACTAAATTACATAGTATATTAATTAAAACAGACATGTCGACACACTTTTGAAAATCTAAATGTGTTTAGTTCCATCAGCCAAAGGAGTCATTCGTCATAATTTATATTTTGTACAAATGCGAAGAGGTTTATTTCCTAAATAATGATGCTTTTCATTTACCTCATGCCAATTAGACTCCTTTTCTTGTTACGAGCACTATTTTTCTTCGAATGATTATGAAATTATCATTTGTCTCCTTCTGAACATTTCTAGTTTAGGTGACTCGTCTTTTGGTCCCAAGCACACTTTTCGATGCAATGATCATGAGATTAATATCTATGACTAAATTACATAGTATATTAATTAAAAAAAAACATGTGGATGCACTATTGAAAATCTAAATGTGTTTAGTTTCATCACGAAATGAAGTCATTCACCTCAGTTTGCTTTTCGTGGTAATGTGAAGTGGTTTATTTTCTAAATAATAATGCTATCTATTCCCTTCATGACAATGAGGATCCATTTGTTGTTATAAGCACTATTTTTCTTGTAATTACGATGAAATTATCTTTTTGTCCATATTAACAACTATATTTATCAAGAAAAAATGTCTATATCTATACAATTCGTTCAATACTAACAAACACTGCATTCCGTGAGCATGATTAGGGTTTCTTATTGATGTTAATTGGTGGAATTCCAAAATAAAGAATCCCTCCAAACATTTCTGGTTTGGATGACTTGTCTTTTGGTCCCAAGCACACTTGCTGACGCAATGATCATGAGATTAACATATGTGACTAAATTACATAGTATATTAATTAAAAAAAACATGTCGATGCAGTATAGAAAATCTAAATGTGTTTAGTTTCATCACAAAGCGAACTCATTCATCTCAGTTTGCTTTTTGTAGTAATGTGAAGTGGTTTATTTCCTAAATAATAATGCTCTCTATTCCCAACATGCCAATCAGGCTCCTTTTGTTGTTATAAGCACTATTTTTCTTCCAATGACAATGAAATTATCTTTTGCGTCCTTGTTAACAACTATATTTATCAAGAAAAAAATTTCCATATCTATACAATTCGTTCAATAATAACAAACACTGTGTTCGATGATCTTGATTAGGGTTTCTTATTGATGTTAAGTGGTTGAATTTCGAAATAAAGAATCCTTCAGAACATTTCTGGTTTTGGAACATTCACCTTTTGGTTCCAAACACATTTTTTGACACAATGATCATGAGATTAACATTTATGACTAAATTACATAGTATATTAATTAAAACAGACATGGCGACGCACTTTTGCAAATCTAAATGTGTTTAGTTCCATCAGCCAAAGGAGTCATTCATCACAATTTATATTTCGCACTAATGCGAAGAGGTTTATTTCCTAAATAATGAGGGTTTTCATTCACCTCATGCCAATTAGACTCGTTTTCTTGTTACAAGCACTAGTTTTCTTCCAATGGCAATGAAATTATCTTTTGTGTCCATGTTAACAACTATATTTATCAAGAAAAAAATGTCCATATCTATACAATTCGTTCAATAATAACAAACACTGTGTTCGATGATCTTGATTAGGCTTTGTTATTGATGTTAAGTGGTTGAATTCCAAAATAAAGAATCCCTCAGAACATTTCTGGATTTGCAAGATTCACCTTTTGGTTCCAAAAACACTTTTTGACACAATGATCATGAGATTAACATTTATGACTAAATTACATAGTATATTAATTAAAATAGACATGTCGACGCACTTTGGAAAATCTAAATATGTTTAGTTCCATCAGCCAAAGGAGTCATTCATCTTAAATTACATTTCATACTAATGAGAAGTGGTTTATTTCCTAAATAATGATACTTTCCATTCATTTCACGCCAATTAGGCTCCTTTTGTTGTTACAAGCACTACTTTTCCTCCAATGATTATGAAATTATGATTTGTATCCCTCCAAACATTTCTGGTTTACATAACTTGTCTTTTGGTCCCAAGCACACTTTTTGACGCAATGATCATGAGATTAACATCTATGACTAAATTACATAGTATATTAATTAAAAAAGCCATGTCGATGTACTATTGAAAATCTAAATTTGTTTAGTTTCATCACCAAAAGGACTCAATCATCTTAGGTTGCTTTTCGTACTAATGTGAGGTGGTTTATTTCCTAAATAATAATGCTCTCTATTCCCTTCATGACAATCATGATCCATTTGTTGTTATAAGCACTATTTTTCTTGTAATGACGATGAAATTATCTTTTGTCTCCATATTAACAACTATATTCATCAAGAACAAAATGTCTATATCTATAGAATTCGTTCAATACTAACAAACACTGTGTTACGTGATCATGTTAGGGTTTCTTATTGATGTTAATTGGTTGAATTCCAAAATAAAGAATTCCTCTGAACATTTCTGGTTTGGATTACTTGTCTTTTGGTCCCAAGCACACTTTCTGACGCAATGATCATGAGATTAACATCTGTGACTAAATTACATAGTATATTAATTAAAAAAAACATGTCGATGCACTATTGAAAATCTAAATGTGTTTAGTTTCATCACAAAACGAACTCATTCATCTCAGTTTGCTTTTCGTAGTAATGTGAAGTGGTTTATCTCCTAAATAATAATGCTCTCTATTCCCAACATGCCAATCAAACTCCTTTTGTTGTTATATGCACTATTTTTCTCGCAATGACAATGAAATTATGTTTTGCATCCATGTTAACAAATATATTTATCAAGAAAAAAATGTCCACATCTATACAATTCGTTCAATAAGAACAAACACTGTGTTCGATGATCTTGATTAGGGTTTCTTATTGATGTTAAGTGGATGAATTCCAAAATAAAGAATCCCTCTGAACATTTCTGGTTTTGGAAGATTCACCTTTTGGTTCCAAACACACTTTTTGACACAATGATCATGAGATTAATATTTATGACTAAATTACATAGTATATTAATTAAAATAGACATGTCGACGCACTTTTGAAAATCTAAATGTGTTTAGTTCCATCAGCCAAAGGAGTCATTCGTCATAATTTATATTTTGTACAAATGCGAAGAGGTTTATTTCCTAAATAATGATGCTTTCCCTTCACATCATGTCAATTCGGCTCCTTTTGTTGTTACAAGCACTATTTTTCCTCCAACGATTATGAAATTATGATTTGTATCCCTCCAAACATTTCTGGTTTAGATAACTTGTCTTTTGGTCCCAAGCACACGTTTTGGCGCAATGATTATGAGAATAACATCTATGACTAAATAACATAGTATATTAATTAAAAAAACATGTCGATGCACTATTGAAAATCTAAATTTGTTTAGTTTCATCACCAAAAGGACTCAATCATCTTAGGTTGCTTTTCGTACTAATGTGAAGCAGTTTATTTCCTAAATAATAATGCTCTCTATTCCCTTCATGCCAATCATGATCCATTTGTTGTTATAAGCACTATTTTTCTTGTAATGACGATGAAATTATCTTTTGTCTCCATATTAACAACTATATTCATCAAGAAAAAAATGTCTATATCTATACAATTCGTTCAATACTAACAAACACTACGTCACGTGATCATGTTAGGGTTTCTTATTGATGTTAATTGGTTGAATTCCAAAATAAAGAATCCCTCCAAATATTTCTAGTTTAGATGACTTCTCTTTTGGTCCCAAGCACGCTTTTCAACACAATGATCAAGAGATTAATATCTATGACTAAATTACATAGTATATTAATTAAAAAAAAACATATTGATGCACTATTGAAAATCTAAATGTGTTTAGTTTCATCACCAAACGAAGTCATTCATCTCAGTTTGCTTTTCGTGGTAATGTGAAGTGGTTTATTTCTTAAATAATAATGCTCTCTATTCCCTTCATGCCAATCAGGCTCCTTTTATTGTTATAAGCACTATTTTTCTTGCAATGACGATGAAATTATCTTTTGTGTCCATATTAACAACTATATTTATCAAGAAAAAAATGTCTATATCTATACAATTCATTCAATACTAACAAACACTGCATTCCATGATCATGATTAGGGTTTCTTATTGATGTTAATTGGTTGAATTCCAAAATAAAGAATCCCTCCAAACATTTCTAGTTTGGATGACTTCTCTTTTGGTCCCAAGCACGCTTTTCAACGCATTGATCATGAGATTAATATCTATGACTAAATTACATAGTATATTAATTAAAAAAAAAACATGTCGATGCACTATTGAAAATCTAAATGTGTTTAGTTTCATCACCAAACGAAGTCATTCATCTCAGTTTGCTTTTCGTGGTAATGTGAAGTGGTTTATTTCCTAAATAATAATGCTCTCTATTCCCTTCATGCCAATCATGATCCATTTGTTGTTATAAGCACTATTTTTCTTGTAATGACGATGAAATTATCTTTTTTCTCCATATTAACAACTATATTTGTCAAGAAAAAAATGTCTATATCTATACAATTCGTTCAATACTAACAAACACTGCGTTCCATGATTTTGATGAGAGTTTCTTATTGATGTTAATTGGTTCAATTCCAAAATAAAGAATCCCTCAGAACATTTCTGGTTTTGGCAGATTCACCTTTTGGTTCCGAACACACTTTTTTACACAATGATCATGAGATTAACATTTACGACTAAATTACATAGTATATAATTAAAACAAACATGGCGACGCACTTTTGCAAATCTAAATGTGTTTAGTTGCATCATCCAAAGGAGTCATTCATCATAATTTATATTTTGCACTAATGTGAAGAGGTTTATTTCCTAAATAATGATGCTTTTCATTCACCTCATGCCAATTAGGCTCCTTTTCTTGTTACAAGCACTATTTTTCTTCCAATGATTATGAAATTTTCATTTGTCTCCCTCCGAACATTTCTCGTTTAGGTGACTTGTCTTTTGGTCCCAAGCACACTTTTTGATGCAATGATCATGAGATTAACATCTATGACTAAATTACATAGTATATTAATTAAAAAATACATGTTGATGCACTATTGAAAATCTAAATGTGTTTAGTTTCATCACCAAACGAACTCATTCATCTCAGTTTGCTTTTTGTAGTAATGTGAAGTGGTTTATTTCCTAAATAATAATGCTCTCTATTCCCTTCATGCCAATCACGCTGCTTTGGTTGTTATAAGCACTATTTTTATTGCAATGACAATGAAATTATCTTTTGTGTCCATGTTAACAACTATATTTATCACGAAAAAAATGTCCATATGTATACAGTTCGTTCAATAATAACAAACACTGTGTTCGATGATCTTGATTAGGGTTTCTTAGTGATGTTAAGTGGTTGAATTCCAAAATAAAGAATCCCTCATAACATTTCTGGTTTTGGAAGATTCACCTTTTGGTTCCAAACACACTTTTTGACACAATGTTCATGAGATTAACATTTATGACTAAATTACATAGTATATTAATTAAAATAGACATGTCGACGCACTTTGGAAAATTTAAATGTGTTTAGTTCCATCAGGCAAAGGAGCCATTCATCATAATTTATATTTGATACTAATGTGAAGAGGTTTATTTCCTAAATAATGATGCCTTTCATTCACCTCATGCCAATTAGGCTCCTTTTCTTGTTACAAGCACTATTTTTCTTCCAATGATTATGAAATTATCATTTGTCTCCCTTCGAACATTTCTAGTTTATGTGACTTGTCTTTTGGTCCCAAGCACACTTTTCGGCGCAATGATCATGAGATTAATATCTATGACTAAATTACATAGTATATTAATTAAAAAAAACATGTCGATGCACTATTGAAAATCTAAATGTATTTAGTTTCATCACCAAACGAAGTCATTCATCTCAGTTTGCTTTTCATGGTAGTGTGAAGTGGTTTATTCCCTAAATAATAATGCTCTCTATTCCCTTCATGCCAATGAGGATCCATTTGTTGTTATAAGCACTATTTTTCTTGGAATAACGATGAAATTATCTTTTGTGTCCATATTAACAACTATATTTATCAAGAAAAAAATGTCTATATCTATACAAATCGTTCAATACTAACAAACACTGCATTCCGTGATCATGATTAGGGTTTCTTATCGATGTTAATTGGTTGAATTCCAAAATAAAGAATCCCTCCAAACATTTCTGGTTTGGATGACTTGCCTTTTGGTCTCAAGCACACTTTTCAACGCAATGATGATGAGATTAATATCTATGACTAAATTACATAGTATATTAATTAAAAAAAACATGTCGATGCACTATTGCAAATCTAAATGTTTTTAGTTTCATCACCAAACAAAGTCATTCATCTCAGGTTGCTTTTCTTAGTACTGTGAAGTGGTTTATTTGCTAAATAATAATGCTCTATATTCCCTTCATGCCAATCAGGCTCTTTTTGTTGTTATAAGCACTATTTTTCTTGCAATGGCTATGAAATTATCTTTGTGTCCATATTAACAACTATATTTATCAAGAAAAAAATGTTCATATCTATACAATTCGTTCAAAAATAACAAACACTGTGTTCCAAGATTTTGATGAGGGTTTCTTATTGATGTTAATTGGTTGAATTCGAAAATAAAGAATCCCTCAAAACATTTCTGCTTTTGGAAGATTCACCTTTTGGTTCCAAACACACTTTTTTACACAATGATCATGAGATTAACATTTATGACTAAATTACATAGTATATTAATTAAAACAGATATGGCAACGCACTTTTGCAAATCTAAATGTGTTTAGTTCTATCAGTAAAAGGAGTCATTCATCATAATTTATATTTCGTACTAATGTGAAGAGGTTTATTTCCTAAATAATGATGCTTTTCATTCACCTCATGTCAATTATGCTCCTTTTCTTGTTACAAGCACTATTTTTCTTCCAATGATTATGAAATTATCATTTGTCTCCCTCTGAACATTTCTAGTTTAGGTGACTTGTCTTTTGGTCCCAAGCACACTTTTTGATGCAATGATCATGAGATTAACATCTATTACTAAATTAAATAGTATATTAATTAAAAAAAACATGTTGATGCGCTATTGAAAATCTAAGTGTGTTTAGTTTCATCACCAAACGAACTCATTCATCTCAGTTTGCTTTTTGTAGTAATGTGAAGTGGTTTATTTCCTAAATAATAATGCTCTTTATTCTCTTCATGCCAATCACGCTCCTTTTGTTGTTATAAGCACTATTTTTCTTGCAATGACTATGAAATTATTTTTTGTGTCCATATTAACAACTATATTCATCAAGAAAAAAATGCCCATATCTATACAATTCGTTTAATACTAACAAACACTGTGTTCCATGATCTTGATTAGGGTTTCTTATTGATGTTAATTGGTTGAATTCCAAAACAAAGAATCCCTAAGAACATTTCTGGTTTTGGAAGATTTGCCTTTCGGTTCCAAACACACTTTTTGACACAATGATCATGAGATTAACATTTATGACTAAATTATATAGTATATTAATTAAAAGAGACATGTCGATGCACTTTTTAAAATCTAAATGTGTTTAGTTCCATCAGCCAAAGGAGTCATTCATCTTAATTTACATTTCGTACTAATGTGAAGTGGTTTATTTCCTAAATAATGATGCATTCCATTCACATCATGCCAATTAGGCTCCTTTTGTTGTTACAAGCACTATTTTTCCTCCAATGATTATGAAATTATGATTTGTATCCCTCCGAACATTTGTCGTTTGGATGACTTGTCTTTTGGTCCCAAGCACACGTTTTGATGCAGTGATCATGAGATTAACATCTATGACTAAATTATGTATTATGTTAATTAAAAAAAAACCTGTCGATGCACTATTAAAAATCTAAATGTGTTTAGTTTCATCACCAAACGGACTCATTCATCTCAGTTTGGTTTTTGTACTAATGTGAAGTGGTTTATTTCCTAAATAATAATGCTCTCTATTCCCTTCATGCGAATCAGGCTCCTTTTGTTGTTATAAGCACTATTTTTCTTGCAATGACGATGAAATTATCTTTTGTGTCCATATTAACAACTATATTCATCAAGGAAAAAATGTCTATATCTATACAATTATTTCAATACTAATAAACACTGCATTCCGCGATCATGATTAGGGTTTCTTGTTGATGTTAATTGGTTGAATTCCAAAATAAACAATCCCTCCGAACATTTCTGGTTTGGATGACTTGTCTTTTGGTCCCAAGCACACTTTTTCATGCAATGATCATGAGATTAATATCTATGACTAAATTACATAGTTTATTAAGTAAAAAAAAAACATGTCGATGCACTATTGAAAATCTAAATGTGTTTAGTTTCATTACCAAACGAAGTCATTCATCTCAGTTTGCTTTCCATAGTAATGTGAAGTGGTTTATTTGCTATATAATAACGCTCTCTATTCCCTTCATGTAAATCATGCTCCTTTTGTTGTTATAAGCACTATTTTTCTAGTAATGACAATGAAATTATCTTTTGTGTCCATATTAACAACTATATTTATCGAGAAAAAAATGTCCATATCTATACAATTCGTTCAATAATAACGAACACTGTGTTCGATAATCTTGATTAGGGTTTCTTATTGATGTTAAGTGGTTGAATTCCAAAATAAAGAATCCCTCAGAACATTTCTGATTTTGGAAGATTCACCTTTTGGTTCCAAACACACTTTTTGACACAATGATCATAAGATTAACATTTATGACTAAATTACATAGTATATTAATTAAAATAGACATGTCGACGCACTTTCGAAAATCTAAATGTGTTTAGTTCCATCAGCCAAAGGAGTCATTCATCTTAATTTACATTTCGTACTAGTGTGAAGTGGTTTATTTCCTAAATAATAATACTTTCCATTCATTTGATGCCAATTAGGCTCCTGTTATTGTTAAAAGCACTATTTTTCTTCCGATGATTATGAAATTATCATTTGTGTCCCTCCGAACATTTCTGGTTTAGATGACTTGTCTTTTGGTCCCAAGCACACTTTTTGATGCAATGATCATGAGATTAACATCTATGACTAAATTACATAATATCTTAATTAAAAAAAAAATGTCGATGCACTATTGAAAATCTAAATGTGTTTAGTTTCATCACCAAACAGACTCATTCATCTCAGTTTGCTTTTTGTAGTAATGTGAAGTGGTTTATTTCCTAAATAATAATGCTCTCTATTCCCAACATGCCAATCACGCTCCTTTTGTTGTTATAAGCACTATTTTTCTTGCAATGACAATGAAATTGTTTTTTGTGTCCATATTAACAACTATATTCATCAAGAAAAAAATGAATATATCTATACAATTCGTTCAATACTAACAAACACTGCGTTCTGTGATCATGTTAGGGTTTCTTATTTATGTTAATTGGTTGAATTCCAAAACAAGGAAAGCCTCCGAACATTTCTCGTTTGGATGACTTGTCTTTTGGTCCCAAGCACACTTTTTGATGCAGTGATCATGAGATTAACATCAATGTCTAAATTACGTAGTATGTTAATTAAAAAAAACATGTCGATGCACTATTAAAAATCTAAATGTGTTTAGTTTGATCACCAAACGAAGTCATTCATCTCAGTTTGCTTTTTGTACTAATGTGAAGTGGTTTATTTCCTAAATAATAATGCTCTCTATTCCCTTCATGCCAATCAGGCTCCTTTTGTTGTTATAAGCATTATTTTTCTTGCAATGACTAATGTGAAGTGGATTATTACCTAAATAATGATGCTTTCCATTCACTTCATGCCAATTAGGCTCCTGTTGTTCTTACAAGCACTATTTTTCCTCCAATGATTATGAAATTATCATTTGTGTCCCTCCGAACATTTCTGGTTTAGATTACATGTCTTTTTGTCCCATGCACACTTTTTGACGCAATGATCATGAGATTAACATCTCTGACTAAATTACCTAGTATATTAATTAAAAAAAACACGTCGATGCCCTATTGAAAATCTAAATGTGTTTAGTTTCATGACGAAATGAACTCATTCATCACAGTTTGCTTTTCGTAGTAATGTGAAGTGGTTTATGTCCTAAATAATAAAGCTGTCTATTCCCTTTATGCCGATCAGGCTCCTTTTGTTGTTATAAGCTCTATTTTTCTTGCAATGACTATGCAATTATCTTTTGTTTCGTTATTAACAACTATATTCAACAAGAAAAAAATGTCTATATCTATACAATTCATTCAATACTAACAAACATTGCGTTCCGTGATCATGATGAGGGTTTCTTATTGATCTTAATTGGTTGAATTCCAAAATAAAGAATCCGTCCGAACATTTCTGGTTTGGATGACTTGTCTTTTGGTCCCAAGCACACTTCCTGACGCAATGATCATGAGATTAACATTTATGACTAAATTACCAAGTATATTAATTAAACAAAATATGTCGATGCACTATTGAAAATCTAAATGTGTTTAGTTTCATAACCAAACGGACTCATTCATCTCAGTTTGCCTTTCATAGTAATGTGAAGTGGTTTATTTCCTAAATAATAAAGCTCTTTATTCGCTACATGCCAATCAGGCTCCTTTTGTTGTTATAAGCACTATTTTTCTTGCAATGACTACGAAATTATTTTTTGTGTGCACATTAACAACTATATTCATCAAGAAAAAAATGTCCATATCTATATAATTCGTTCAATTCTAACAAACACTATTTTCCATGATCTTGATTAGGGTTTCTTATTGATGTTAATTGGATTCATTCCAAAATAAAGAATCCCTAAGAACATTTCTTGTTTTGGAAGATACGCCTTTTGGTTCCAAACACACTTTTTGACACAATGATCATGAGATTAACACTTATGACTAAATTACATAGTATATTAATTAAAAGAGACATGTCGATGCACATTTTTAAAATCTAAATGTGTTTAGTTCCATCAGACAAAGGAGTCATTCATCTTAATTTACATTTTGTACTAATGTGAAGTGGTTTATTTCCTAAATAATGATGCTTTCCATTCACATCATGCCAATTAGGCTCCTTTTGTTGTTACAAGCACGATTTTTCTTCCAATGATTATGAAATTATCATTTGTGTCCCTCCAAACATTTCTGGTTTAGATGACTTGTCTTTTGGTCCCAAGCACACTTTTTGACGCAATGATCATGAGATTAACATCTCTCACTAAATTAAGTAGTATGTTAATTAAAAAAAACATGTCGATGCACTATTGAAAATCTAAATGTGTTTAGTTTCATCACCAAACGGACTCATTCATCTCAATTTGCTTTTCGTGCTAATGTGAAGTGGTTTATTTCCTAAATAATAATGCTCTATATTCGCTACATGCCAATCAGGCTCCTTTTGTTGTTATAAGCACTATTTTGCCTGCAATGACTATGAAATTATTTTTTGTGTCCATATTAACAACTATATTCATCAAGAAAAAAATGTCTATATCGATATAATTCGTTCAATACAAACAAACACTGTTTTCCATGATCATGATTAGGGTTTCTTATTGATGTTAATTGGTTTCATTCCAAAATAAAGAATCCCTAAGAACATTTCTAGTTTTGGAAGATACGCCTTTTGGTTCCAAACACACTTTTTGACACAATGATCATGAGATTAACACTTATGACTAAATTACATAGTATATTAATTAAAAGAGACATGTCGATGCACATTTTTAAAATCTAAATGTGTTTAGTTCCATCAGACAAAGGAGTCATTCATCTTAATTTACATTTTGTACTAATGTGAAGTGGTTTATTTCCTAAATAATGATGCTTTCCATTCACATCATGCCAATTAGGCTCCTTTTGTTGTTACAAGCACGATTTTTCTTCCAATGATTATGAAATTATCATTTGTGTCCCTCCAAACATTTCTGGTTTAGATGACTTGTCTTTTGGTCCCAAGCACACTTTTTGACGCAATGATCATGAGATTAACATCTCTCACTAAATTAAGTAGTATGTTAATTAAAAAAAACATGTCGATGATGCACTATTGAAAATCTAAATGTGTTTAGTTTCATCACCAAACGGACTCATTCATCTCAATTTGCTTTTCGTGCTAATGTGAAGTGGTTTATTTCCTAAATAATAATGCTCTATATTCGCTACATGCCAATCAGGCTCCTTTTGTTGTTATAAGCACTATTTTGCCTGCAATGACTATGAAATTATTTTTTGTGTCCATATTAACAACTATATTCATCAAGAAAAAAATGTCTATATCGATATAATTCGTTCAATACAAACAAACACTGTTTTCCATGATCATGATTAGGGTTTCTTATTGATGTTAATTGGTTTCATTCCAAAATAAAGAATCCCTAAGAACATTTCTAGTTTTGGAAGATACGCCTTTTGGTTCCAAACACACTTTTTGACACAATGATCATGAGATTAACACTTATGACTAAATTACATAGTATATTAATTAACAGAGACATGTCGATGCACATTTTTAAAATCTAAATGTGTTTAGTTCCATCAGACAAAGGAGTCATTCATCTTAATTTACATTTGGTACTAATGTGAAGTGGTTTATTTCCTAAATAATGATGCTTTCCATTCACATCATGCCAATTAGGCTCCTTTTGTTGTTACAAGCACGATTTTTCTTCCAATGATTATGAAATTATCATTTGTGTCCCTCCAAACATTTCTGGTTTAGATGACTTCTCTTTTGGTCCCAAGCACACTTTTTGACGCAATGATCATGAGATTAACATCTCTCACTAAATTAAGTAGTATGTTAATTAAAAAAAACATGTCGATGCACTATTGAAAATCTAAATGTGTTTAGTTTCATCACCAAACGGACTCATTCATCTCAATTTGCTTTTTGTGCTAATGTGAAGTGGTTTATTTCCTAAATAATAATGCTCTATATTCGCTACATGCCAATCAGGCTCCTTTTGTTGTTATAAGCACTATTTTGCCTGCAATGATTATGAAATTATCATTTGTGTCCCTCCGAACGTTTCTGGTTTAGATGACTTTTCTTTTGGTCCCAAGCACACTTTTTGACGCAATGATCATGAGATTAACTCCTTTGACTAAATTACGCAGTATGTTAATTAAAAAAAACATGTCTATGCACTATTGAAAATCTAAATGTGTTTAGTTTCATCACCAAACGGACTCATTCATCTTAGTTTGCTTTTCGTGCTAATGTGACACAATAATCATGAGATTAACATTTATGACTAAATTACATAGTATATTAATTAAAAGACACATGTCGATGCACTTTTTAAAATCTAAATGTGTTTAGTTCCATCAGACAAAGGAGTCATTCATCTTAATTTACATTTTGTACTAATGTGAAGTGGTTTATTTCCTAAATAATAACGCTCTTTATTCCCTTCATGCCAATCAGGCTCCTTTTGTTGTTATAAGCACTATTTTTCTTGCAATGACTATGAAATTATCTTTTGTGTCCATATTAACAACTATATTTATCAAGAAAAAAGTGTCCATATCTATACAATTCGTTCAATACTAACAAACACTGTGTTCCATGATCTTGATTAGGGTTTCTTATTAATGTTAATTGGTTGAATTCCAAAATAAAGAATCCCTAAGAACATTGCTGGTTTTGGAACATTCGCCTTTTGGTTCTAAACACACTTTTTGACACAATGTCATGAGATTAACATTTATGACTAAATTACATAGTATATCAATTAAAAGAGACATGTCGATGCTCTTTTTAAAATCTAAATGTGTTTAGTTCCATCAGACAAAGGAGTCATTCATCTTAATTTACATTTCGTACTAATGTGAAGTGGTTTATTTCCTAAATAATAACGCTCTTTATTCCCTTCATGCCAATCAGGCTCCTTTTGTTGTTATAAGCACTATTTTTCTTGCAATGACTATGAAATTATCTTTTGTGTCCATATTAACAACTATATTTATCAAGAAAAAAGTGTCCATATCTATACAATTCTTTCAATACTAACAAACACTGTGTTCCATGATCTTGATTAGGGTTTCTTATTAATGTTAATTTGTTGAATTGCAAAATAAAGAATCCCTAAGAACATTTCTGGTTTTGCAAGATTCGCCTTTTGGTTCCAAACACACTTTTTGACACAATGATCATGAGATTAACATTTATGACTAAATTACATAGTATATCAATTAAAACAGACATGTCGATGCACTTTTTAAAATTTAAATGTGTTTAGTTCCATCAGCCAAAGGAGTCATTCATCATAATTTACATTTCGTACTAATGTGAAATGGTTTATTTCCTAAATAATGATGCTTTCCATTCACTTCATGCCAATTAGGCTCCTGTTGTTCTTACAAGCACTATTTTTCCTCTAATGATTATGAAATTATCATTTGTGTCCCTCTGAACATTTCTTGTTTAGATGACTTGTCTTTTGCTCCCAAGCACACTTTTTGATGCAATGATCATGAGATTAACATCTATGACTAAATTACATAGTATATTAATTAACAAAAACATTTCGATGCACTATTGAAAATCTAAATTTGTTTAGTTTCATCACCAATAGAACTCATTCAACTTAGTTTGCTTTTCATACTAAGGTGAAGTGGTTTATTTAATATATAATAATTCTCTCTATTCCCTTCATGCCAATCAGGCTCCATTTGTTATTATAAGCACTATTTTGCATGCAATGACTATGAAATTGTTTTTTGTGTCCATATTAACAACTATATTCATCAAGAAAAAAATGTCCATATCTATATAATTCGTTCAATACTAACAAACACTGTTTTCCAGGATCTTGATTAGGGTTTCTTATTGATGTTAATTGGTTTCATTCCAAAATAAAGAATCCCTAAGAACATTTCTAGTTTTGGAAGATACCCCTTTTGGTTCCAAACACACTTTTTGACACAATGATCATGAGATTAACATTTATGACTAAATTACATAGTATATTAATTGAAAGAGACATGTCGATGCACTTTTTAAAATCTAAATGTGTTTAGTTCCATCAGACAAAGGAGTCATTCATCTTAATTTACATTTGGTACTAATGTGAAGTGGTTTATTTCCTAAATAATGATGCTTTCCATTCACATCATGCCAATTAGGCTCCTTTTGTTGTTACAAGCACTATTTTTCTTCCAATGATTATGAAATTATCATTTGTGTCCCTCCGAACATTTCTGGTTTAGATGACTTTTCTTTTGGTCCCAAGAACACTTTTTGACGCAATGATCATGAGATTAACACCTCTGACTAAATTACGTAGTATGTTAATTAAAAAAAACATGTCGATGCACTTTTGAAAATCTAAATGTGTTTAGTTTCATCACCAAACGGACTCATTCATCTCTGTTTGCTTTTCGTGCTAATGTGAAGTGGTTTATTTCCTCAATAATAATGCTCTCTATTCCCTTCATGCCAATCAGGCTCCTTTTGTTGTTATAAGCACTATTTTTCTTGCAATGACTAGGAAATTATCTTTTGTGTCCATATTAACAACTATATTTATCAAGAAAAAAGTGTCCATATCTATACAATTCGTTCAATACTAACAAACACTGTGTTCCATGATCTTCATTAGCATTTCTTATTAATGTTAATTGGTTGAATTCCAAAATAAAGAATCCCTAAGAACATTGCTGGTTTTGGAACATTCGCCTTTTGGTTCTAAACACACTTTTTGACACAATGTCATGAGATTAACATTTATGACTAACTTACATAGTATATCAATTAAAAGAGACATGTCGATGCTCTTTTTAAAATCTAAATGTGTTTAGTTCCATCAGACAAAGGAGTCATTCATCTTAATTTACATTTCGTACTAATGTGAAGTGGTTTATTTCCTAAATAATGATGCTTTCCATTCACATCATGCCAATTAGGCTCCTTTTGTTGTTACAAGCACTATTTTTCTTCCAATGATTATGAAATTATCATTTGTGTCCCTCCGAATGTTTCTGGTTTAGATGACTTTTCTTTTGGTCCCAAGCACACTTTTTGACGCAATGATCATGAGATTAACTCCTCTGACTAAATTACGTAGTATGTTAATTAAAAAAAACATGTCTATGCACTATTGAAAATCTAAATGTGTTTAGTTTCATCACCAAACGGACTCATTCATCTTAGTTTGCTTTTCGTGCTAATGTGACACAATGATCATGAGACTAACATTTATGACTAAATTACATAGTATATTAATTAAAAGACACATGTCGATGCACTTTTTAAAATCTAAATGTGTTTAGTTCCATCAGACAAAGGAGTCATTCATCTTAATTTACATTTTGTACTAATGTGAAGTGGTTTATTTCCTAAATAATAACGCTCTTTATTCCCTTCATGCCAATCAGGCTCCTTTTGTTGTTATAAGCACTATTTTTCTTGCAATGACTATGAAATTATCTTTTGTGTCCATATTAACATCTATATTTATCAAGAAAAAAGTGTCCATATCTATACAATTCTTTCAATACTAACAAACACTGTGTTCTATGATCTTGATTAGGGTTTCTTATTAATGTTAATTTGTTGAATTGCAAAATAAAGAATCCCTAAGAACATTTCTGGTTTTGCAAGATTCGCCTTTTGGTTCCAAACACATTTTTTGACACAATGATCATGAGATTAACATTTATGACTAAATTACATAGTATATCAATTAAAACAGACATGTCGATGCACTTTTTAAAATTTAAATGTGTTTAGTTCCTTCAGCCAAAGGAGTCATTCATCATAATTTACATTTCGTACTAATGTGAAATGGTTTATTTCCTAAATAATGATGCTTTCCATTCACTTCATGCCAATTAGGCTCCTGTTGTTCTTACAAGCACTATTTTTCCTCTAATGATTATGAAATTATCATTTGTGTCCCTCTGAACATTTCTTGTTTAGATGACTTGTCTTTTGCTCCCAAGCACACTTTTTGATGCAATGATCATGAGATTAACATCTATGACTAAATTACATAGTATATTAATTAACAATAACATTTCGATGCACTATTGAAAATCTAAATTTGTTTAGTTTCATCACCAAAAGAACTCATTCAACTTAGTTTGCTTTTCATACTAAGGTGAAGTGGTTTATTTAATATATAATAATTCTCTCTATTCCCTTCATGCCAATCAGGCTCCATTTGTTATTATAAGCACTATTTTGCATGCAATGACTATGAAATTGTTTTTTGTGTCCATATTAACAACTATATTCATCAAGAAAAAAATGTCCATATCTATATAATTCGTTCAATACTAACAAACACTGTTTTCCATGATCTTGATTAGGGTTTCTTATTGATGTTAATTGGTTTCATTCCAAAATAAAGAATCCCTAAGAACATTTCTGGTTTTGGAAGATACACCTTTTGGTTCCAAACACACTTTTTGACACAATGATCATGAGATTAACATTTATGACTAAATTACATAGTATATTAATTGAAAGAGACATGTCGATGCACTTTTTAAAATCTAAATGTGTTTAGTTCCATCAGACAAAGGAGTCATTCATCTTAATTTACATTTCGTACTAATGTGAAGTGGTTTATTTCCTAAATAATGATGCTTTCCATTCACATCATGCCAATTACGCTCCTTTTGTTGTTACAAGCACTATTTTTCATCCAATGATTATGAAATTATCATTTGTGTCCCTCCAAACATTTCTGGTTTAGATGACTTTTCTTTTGGTCCCAAGAACACTTTTTGACGCAATGATCATGAGATTAACACCTCTGACTAAATTACGTAGTATGTTAATTAAAAAAAACATGTCGATGCACTTTTGAAAATCTAAATGTGTTTAGTTTCATCACCAAACGGACTCATTCATCTCTGTTTGCTTTTCGTGCTAATGTGAAGTGGTTTATTTCCTCAATAATAATTCTCTCTATTCCCTTCATGCCAATCAGGCTCCTTTTGTTGTTATAAGCACTATTTTTCTTGCAATGACTAGGAAATTATCTTTTGTGTCCATATTAACAACTATATTTATCAAGAAAAAAGTGTCCATATCTATACAATTCGTTCAATACTAACAAACACTGTGTTCCATGATCTTGATTAGCATTTCTTATTAATGTTAATTGGTTGAATTCCAAAATAAAGAATTTCTAAGAACATTGCTGGTTTTGGAACATTCGCCTTTTGGTTCTAAACACACTTTTTGACACAATGTCATGAGATTAACATTTATGACTAAATTACAAAGTATATCAATTAAAACAGACATGTCGACTCACTTTTTAAAATTTAAATGTGTTTAGTTCCATCAGCCAAAGGAGTCATTCATCATTATTTACATTTTGTAGTGATGTGAAATGGTTTATTTCTTAAATAATGATGCTTTCCATTCACATCATGCCAATTAGGCTTCTGTTGTTCTTACAAGCACTATTTTTTCTCCAATGATTATGAAATTATCATTTGTGTCCCTTTGAACATTTCTAGTTTAGATGACTTGTCTTTTGCTCCCAAGCACACTTTTTGACGCAATGATCATGAGATTAACATCTATGACTAAATTACATAGTATATTAATTAAAAAAAACATGTCGATGCACTATTGAAAATCTAAATTTGTTTAGTTTCATATAAAAAAGGACTCAATAATCATAGTTTGCTTTTCGTACTAAGGTGAAGTGCTTTATTTAATAAATAATAATGCTCTCTACTCCCTTCATGCCAATTAGGTTCCATTTGTTGTTATAAGCACTATTTTTCTTACAATGACGATGAAATTATCTTTTGTGTCCATATTAACAACTATATTCATAAAGAAAAAAATGTCTATATCTATACAATTCGTTGAATACTAACAAACACTGCATTCCACGATCATGATTAGGGTTTCTTGTTGATATCAATAGGTTGAATTCCAAAATAAACAATCCCTCCGAACATTTCTGGTTTGGATGACTTGTCTTTTTGTCCCAAGCATACTTTTTCATGCAATGATCATGAGATTAACATCTATGACTAAATTACATAGTATATTAATTACAAAAACATTTCGATGCACTATTGAAAATCTAAATTTGTTTAGTTTCATCACCAAAAGGACTCATTCAACTTAGTTTGCTTTTCATACTAAGGTGATGTGGTTTATTTAATATATAATAATGCTCTCTATTCCCTTCATGCCAATTAGGCTCCATTTGTTGTTATAAGCACTATTTTGCATGCAATGACTATGAAATTGTTTTTTGTGTCCATATTAACAACTATATTCATCAAGAAAAAAATGTCCATATCTATATAATTCGTTCAATACTAACAAACACTGTTTTCCATGATCTTGATTAGGGTTTCTTATTGATGTTAATTGGTTTCATTCCAAAATAAAGAATCCCTAAGAACATTTCTGGTTTTGGAAGATACGCCTTTTGGTTCCAAACACACTTTTTGACACAATGATCATGAGATTAAGATTTATGACTAAATTACATAGTATATTAATTAAAAGAGACATGTCGATGCTCTTTTTAAAATCTAAATGTGTTTAGTTCCATCAGACAAAGGAGTCATTCATCTTAATTTACATTTCGTACTAATGTGAAGTGGTTTATTTCCTAAATAATGATGCTTTCCATTCACATCATGCCAATTACGCTCCTTTTGTTGTTACAAGCACTATTTTTCTTCCAATGATTATGACATTATCATTTGTGTCCCTCCGAACATTTCTGGTTTAGATGACTTTTCTTTTGGTCCCAAGCATACTTTTTGACGCAATGATCATGAGATTAACACCTCTGACTAAATTACGTAGTATGTTAATTAAGAAAAACATGTCGATGCACTATTAAAAATCTAAATGTGTTTAGTTTCATCACCAAACGGACTCATTCATCTCTGTTTGCTTTTCGTGCTAATGTGAAGTGGTTTATTTCCTTGATAATGATGCTCTCTATTCCCTTCATGCCAATCAGGCTTTTTTTGTTGTTATAAGCACTATTGTTCTTGCAATGACTATGAAATTATCTTTTGTGTCCATATTAACAACTATATTTATCAAGAAAAAAGTGTCCATATCTATACAATTCTTTCAATACTAACAAACACTGTGTTCCATGATCTTGATTAGGGTTTCTTATTAATGTTAATTGGTTGAATTCCAAAATAAAGAATCCCTAAGAACATTTCTGGTTTTACAAGATTCGCCTTTTGGTTCCAAACACACTTTTTCACACAATGATCATGAGATTAACATTTATGACTAAATTACATAGTATATCAATTAAAACAGACATGGTGATGCACTTTTTAAAATTTACATGTGTTTAGCTCCATCAGCCAAAGGAGTCATTCATCATAATTTACATTTTGTACTAATGTGAAATGGTTTATTTCCTAAATAATGATGCTTTCCATTCACTTCATGCGAATTAGGCTCCTGTTGTTCTTACAAGCACTATTTTTCCTCCAATGATTATGAAATTATCATTTGTGTCCCTCTGAACATTTCTAGTTTAGATGACTTGTCTTTTGCTCCCAAGCACACTTTTTGACGCAATGATCATGAGATTAACATCTATGACTAAATTACATAGTATATTAATTAACAAAAACATTTCGATGCACTATTGAAAATCTAAATTTGTTTAGTTTCATCACCAAAAGGACTCATTCAACTTAGTTTGCTTTTCATACTAAGGTGATGTGGTTTATTTAATATATAATAATGCTCTCTATTCCCTTCATGCCAATCAGGCTCCATTTGTTGTTATAAGCACTATTTTGCATGCAATGACTATGAAATTGTTTTTTGTGTCCATATTAACAACTATATTCATCAAGAAAAAAATGTCCATATCTATATAATTCGTTCAACACTAACAAACACTGTTTTCGATGATCTTGATTAGGGTTTCTTATTGATGTTAATTGGTTTCATTCCAAAATAAAGAATCCCTAAGAACATTTCTAGTTTTGGAAGATACGCCTTCTGGTTCCAAACACACTTTTTGACACAATGATCATGAGATTAACATTTATGACTAAATTACATAGTATATTAATTAAAAGAGACATGTCGATGCACTTTTTAAAATCTAAATGTGTTTTGTTCCATCAGATAAAGGAGTCATTCATCTTAATTTACATTACGTACTAATGTGAAGTGGTTTATTTCCTAAATAATGATGCTTTCCATTCACATCATGCCAATTACGCTCCTTTTGTTGTTACAAGCACTATTTTTCTTCCAATGATTATGACATTATCATTTGTGTCCCTCCGAACATTTCTGGTTTAGATGACTTTTCTTTTGGTCCCAAGCACACTTTTTGACGCAATGATCATGAGATTAACACCTCTGACTAAATTACGTAGTATGTTAATTAAAAAAAACATGTCGATGCACTATTGAAAATCTAAATGTGTTTAGTTTCATCACCAAACGAACTCATTCATCTTTGTTTGCTTTTCGTGCTAATGTGAAGTGGTTTATTTCCTCAATAATAATGCTCTCTATTCCCTTCATGCCAATCAGGCTCCTTTTGTTGTTATAAGCACTATTTTTCTTGCAATGACTAGGAAATTATCTTTTGTGTCCATATTAACAACTATATTTATCAAGAAAAGAGTGTCCATTTCTATACAATTCGTTCAATACTAACAAACACTGTGTTCCATGATCTTGATTAGCATTTCTTATTAATGTTAATTGGTTGAATTCCAAAATAAAGAATCCCAAAGAACATTGCTGGTTTTGGAACATTCGCCTTTTGGTTCTAAACACACTTTTTCACACAATGATCATGAGATTAACATTTATGACTAAATTACTTAGTATATCAATTAAAACAGACATGTCGACGCACTTTTTAAAATTTAAATGTGCTTAGTTCCATCAGCCAAAGGAGTCATTCATCATTATTTACATTTCGTAGTAATGTGAAATGGTTTATTTCTTAAATAATGATGCTTTCCATTCACTTCATGCCAATAAGGCTCTTGTTGTTCTTACAAGCACTATTTTTCCTCCAATGATTATGAAATTATCATTTGTGTCCCTCTGAACATTTCTAGTTTAGATGACTTGTCTTTTGCTCCCAAGCACACTTTTTGACGCAATGATCATGAGATTAACATCTATGACTAAATTATATAGTATATTAATTAAAAAAAACATGTCGATGCCCTATTGAAAATCTAAATTTGTTTAGTTTCATCAAAAAAAGGACTCAATCATCATAGTTTGCTTTTCGTACTAAGGTGAAGTGCTTTATTTAATAAATAATAATGCTCTCTATTCCCTTCATGCCAATTAGGTTCGATTTGTTGTTATAAGCACTATTTTTCTTACAATGACGATGAAATTATCTTTTGTGTCCATATTAACAACTATATTCATAAAGAAAAAAATGTCTATATCTATACAATTCGTTGAATACTAACAAACACTGCATTCCACGATCATGATTAGGGTTTCTTGTTAATGTCAATTGGTTGAATTCCAAAATAAGCAATCCCTCCGAACATTTCTGGTTTGGATGACTTGTCTTTTGGTCCCAAGCACACTTTTTCATGCAATGATCATGAGATTAACATCTATGACTAAATTACATAGTATATTAATTAACAAAAACATTTCGATGCACTATTGAAAATCTAAATTTGTTTAGTTTCATCACCAAAAGGACTCATTCAACTTAGTTTGCTTTTCATACTAAGGTGAAGTGGTTTATTTAATATATAATAATGCTCTTTATTCCCTTCATGCCAATCAGGCTCCATTTGTTGTTTTATAAGCACTATTTTGCATGCAATGACTATGAAATTGTTTTTTGTGTCCATATTAACAACTATATTCATCAAGAAAAAAATGTCCATATCTATATAATTCGTTCAATACTAACAAACACTGTTTTCGATGATCTTGATTAGGGTTTCTTATTGATGTTAATTGGTTTCATTCCAAAATAAAGAATCCCTAAGAACATTTCTAGTTTTGGAAGATACGCCTTTTGGTTCCAAACACACTTTTTTGACACAATGATCATGAGATTAACATTTATGACTAAATTACATAGTATATTAATTAAAAGAGACATGTCGATGCACTTTTTAAAATCTAAATGTGTTTCGTTCCATCAGACAAAGGAGTCATTCATCTTAATTTACATTTCGTACTAATGTGAAGTGGTTTATTTCCTAAATAATGATGCTTTCCATTCACATCATGCCAATTAGGCTCCTTTTGTTGTTACAAGCACTATTTTTTCTTCCAATGATTATGAAATTATCATTTGTGTCCCTCCGAACATTTCTGGTTTAGATGACTTTTCTTTTGGTCCCAAGCACACTTTTTGACGCAATGATCATGAGATTAACACCTCTGACTAAATTACGTAGTATGTTAATTAAAAAAAACATGTCGATGCACTATGAAAAATCTAAATGTGTTTAGTTTCATCACCAAACGGACTCATTCATCTTTGTTTGCTTTTTGTGCTAATGTGAAGTGGTTTATTTCCTCAATAATAATGCTCTCTATTCCCTTCATGCCAATCAAGCTCCTTTTGTTGTTATAAGCACTATTTTTCTTGCAATGACTAGGAAATTATCTTTTGTGTCCATATTAACAACTATATTTATCAAGAAAAGAGTGTCCATATCTATACAATTCGTTCAATACTAACAAACACTGTGTTCCATGATCTTGATTAGCATTTCTTATTAATGTTAATTGGTTGAATTCCAAAATAAAGAATCCCTAAGAACATTGCTGGTTTTGGAACATTCGCCTTTTGGTTCTAAACACACTTTTTGACACAATGATCATGAGATTAACATTTATGACTAAATTACATAGTATATCAATAAAACAGACATGTCGACGCACTTTTTAAAATTTAAATGTGTTTAGTTCCATCAACCAAAGGAGTCATTCATCATTATTTACATTTCGTAGTAATGTGAAACGGTTTTTTTCTTAAATAATGATGCTTTCCATTCACTTCATGCCAATAAGGCTCCTGTTGTTCTTACAAGCACTATTTTTCCTCCAATGATTATGAAATTATCATTTGTGTCCCTCTGAACATTTCTAGTTTAGATGACTTGTCTTTTGCTCCCAAGCACACTTTTTGACGCAATGATCATGAGATTAACATCTATGACTAAATTACATAGTATATTAATTAAAAAAAAACATGTCGATGCACTATTGAAAATCTAAATTTGTTTAGTTTCATCAAAAAAAGGACTCAATCATCATAGTTTGCTTTTCGTGCTAAGGTGAAGTGCTTTATTTAATAAATAATAATGCTCTCTATTCCCTTCATGCCAATTAGGTTCCATTTGTTGTTATAAGCACTATTTTTCTTACAATGACGATGAAATTATCTTTTGTGTCCATATTAACAACTATATTCATAAAGAAAAAAATGTCTATATCTATACAATTCGTTGAATACTAACAAACACTGCATTCCACGATCATGATTAGGGTTACTTGTTTATGTCAATTGGTTGAATTCCAAAATAAACAATCCCTGCGAACATTTCTAGTTTGGATGACTTGTCTTTTGGTCCCAAGCACACTTTTTCATGCAATGATCATGAGATTAACATCTATGACTAAATTACATAGTATATTAATTAACAAAAACATTTCGATGCACTATTGAAAATCTAAATTTGTTTAGTTTCATCAGCAAAAGGACTCATTCAACTTAGTTTGCTTTTCATTCTAAGGTGAAGTGGTTTATTTAATATATAATAATGCTCTCTATTCCCTTCATGCCAATCAGGCTCCATTTGTTGTTATAAGCACTATTTTGCATGCAATGACTATGAAATTGTTTTTTGTGTCCATATTAACAACTAATTCATCAAGAAAAAAATGTCCATATCTATATAATTCGTTCAATACTAACAAACACTGTTTTCGATGATCTTGATTAGGGTTTCTTATTGATGTTAATTGGTTTCATTCCAAAATAAAGAATCCCTAAGAACATTTCTAGTTTTGGAAGATACGCCTTTTGGTTCCAAACACACTTTTTGACACAATTATCATGAGATTAACATTTATGACTGAATTACATAGTATATTAATTAAAAGAGACATGTCGATGCACTTTTTAAAATCTAAATGTGTTTAGTTCCATCAGACAAAGGAGTCATTCATCTTAATTTACATTTCGTACTAATGTGAAGTGGTTTATTTCCTAAATAATGATGCTTTCCCTTCACTTCATGCGAATTAGGCTCCTGTTGTTCTTACAAGCACTATTTTTCCTCCAATGATTATGAAATTATCATTTGTGTCCCTCTGAACATTTCTAGTTTAGATGACTTGTATTTTGCTCCCAAGCACACTTTTTGATGCATTGATCATGAGATTAACATCTATGACTAAATTACATAGTATATTAATTAAAAAAAACATGTCGATGCACTATTGAAATTCTAAATTTGTTTAGTTTCATAAAAAAAAGGACTCAATCATCATAGTTTGCTTTTCGTACTAAGGTGAAGTGCTTTATTTAATAAATAATAATGCTCTTTATTCCCTTCATGCCAATTAGGTTCCTTTTGTTGTTATAAGCACTATTTTTCTTACAATGACGATGAAATTATCTTTTGTGTCCATATTAACAACTATATTCATAAAGAAAAAAATGTCTATATCTATACAATTCGTTGAATACTAACAAACACTACATTCCACGATTATGATTAGGGTTTCTTGTTGATGTCAATTGGTTGAATTCCAAAATAAACAATCCCTCCGAACATTTCTGGTTTGGATGACTTGTCTTTTGGTCCCAAGCACACTTTTTCATGCAATGATCATGAGATTAACATCTATGACTAAATTACATAGTATATTAATTAACAAAAACATTTCGATGCACTATTGAAAATCTAAATTTGTTTAGTTTCATCACCAAAAGGACTCATTCAACTTAGTTTGCTTTTCATACTAAGGTGAAGTGGTTTATTTAATATATAATAATGCTCTTTATTCCCTTCATGCCAATCAGGCTCCATTTGTGTTTATATAAGCACTATTTTGCATGCAATGACTATGAAATTGTTTTTTGTGTCCATATTAACAACTATATTCATCAAGAAAAAAATGTCCATATCTATATAATTCGTTCAATACTAACAAACACTGTTTTCGATGATCTTGATTAGGGGTTTCTTATTGATGTTAATTGGGTTTCATTCCAAAATAAAGAATCCCTAAGAACATTTCTAGTTTTGGAAGATACGCCTTTTGGTTCCAAACACACTTTTTGACACAATGATCATGAGATTAACATTTATGACTAAATTACATAGTATATTAATTAAAAGAGACATGTCGATGCACTTTTTAAAATCTAAATGTGTTTCGTTCCATCAGACAAAGGAGTCATTCATCTTAATTTACATTTCGTACTAATGTGAAGTGGTTTATTTCCTAAATAATGATGCTTTCCATTCACATCATGCCAATTAGGCTCCTTTTGTTGTTACAAGCACTATTTTTCTTCCAATGATTATGAAATTATCATTTGTGTCCCTCCGAACATTTCTGGTTTAGATGACTTTTCTTTTGGTCCCAAGCACACTTTTTGACGCAATGATCATGAGATTAAACACCTCTGACTAAAATTACGTAGTATGTTAATTAAAAAAAAACATGTCGATGCACTATGAAAAATCTAAATGTGTTTTAGTTTCATCACCCAAACGGACTCATTCATCTTTGTTTGCTTTTTGTGCTAATGTGAAGTGGTTTATTTCCTCAATAATAATGCTCTCTATTCCCTTCATGCCAATCAAGCTCCTTTTGTTGTTATAAGCACTATTTTTCTTGCAATGACTAGGAAATTATCTTTTGTGTCCATATTAACAACTATATTTATCAAGAAAAGAGTGTCCATATCTATACAATTCGTTCAATACTAACAAACACTGTGTTCCATGATCTTGATTAGCATTTCTTATTAATGTTAATTGGTTGAATTCCAAAATAAAGAATCCCTATGAACATTGCTGGTTTTGGAACATTCGCCTTTTGGTTCTAAAACACACTTTTTGACACAATGATCATGAGATTAACATTTATGACTAAATTACATAGTATATCAATAAAACAGACATGTCGACGCACTTTTTAAAATTTAAATGTGTTTAGTTCCATCAACCAAAGGAGTCATTCATCATTATTTACATTTCGTAGTAATGTGAAACGGTTTTTTTTTTCTTAAATAATGATGCTTTCCATTCACTTCATGCCAATAAGGCTCCTGTTGTTCTTACAAGCACTATTTTTCCTCCAATGATTATGAAATTATCATTTGTGTCCCTCTGAACATTTCTAGTTTAGATGACTTGTCTTTTGCTCCCAAGCACACTTTTTGACGCAATGATCATGAGATTAACATCTATGACTAAATTACATAGTATATTAATTAAAAAAAAACATGTCGATGCACTATTGAAAAATCTAAATTTGTTTAGTTTCATCAAAAAAAAGGACTCAATCATCATATAGTTTGCTTTTCATGCTAAGGTGAAGTGCTTTATTTAAATAAATAATAATGCTCTCTATTCCCTTCATGCCAATTAGGTTCCATTTGTTGTTATAAGCACTATTTTTTCTTACAATGACGATGAAATTATCTTTTGTGTCCATATTAACAACTATATATTCATAAAGAAAAAAAAATGTCTATATCTATACACAATTCGTTGAATACTAACAAACACTGCATTCCACGATCATGATTAGGGTTACTTGTTTATGTCAATTGGTTGAATTCCAAAATAAACAATCCCTGCGAACATTTCTAGTTTTGGATGACTTGTCTTTTGGTCCCAAGCACACTTTTTCATGCAATGATCATGAGATTAACATCTATGACTAAATTACATAGTATATTAATTAACAAAAACATTTCGATGCACTATTGAAAATCTAAATTTGTTTAGTTTCATCAGCAAAAGGACTCATTCAACTTAGTTTGCTTTTCATTCTAAGGTGAAGTGGTTTATTTAATATATAATAATGCTCTCTATTCCCCTTCATGCCAATCAGGCTCCATTTGTTGTTATAAGCACTATTTTTGCATGCAATGACTATGAAATTGTTTTTTGTGTCCATATTAACAACTAATTCATCAAGAAAAAAATGTCCATATCTATATAATTCGTTCAATACTAACAAACACTGTTTTCGATGATCTTGATTAGGGTTTCTTATTGATGTTAATTGGTTTCATTCCAAAATAAAGAATCCCTAAGAACATTTCTAGTTTTGGAAGATACGCCTTTTGGTTCAAAAACACACTTTTTGACACAATGATCATGAGATTAACATTTATGAGACTGAAATTACATAGTATATTAATTTAAAAGAGACATGTCGATGCACTTTTTAAAATCTAAATGTGTTTAGTTCCATCAGACAAAGGAGTCATTCATCTTAATTTACATTTCGTACTAATGTGAAGTGGTTTATTTCCTAAATAATGATGCTTTCCCTTCACTTCATGCGAATTAGGCTCCTGTTGTTTCTTACAAGCACTATTTTTCCTCCAATGATTATGAAATTATCATTTGTGTCCCTCTGAACATTTCTAGTTTAGATGACTTGTATTTTGCTCCCAAGCACACTTTTTGATGCATTGATCATGAGATTAACATCTATGACTAAATTACATAGTATAATTAAAAAAAAAAAACATGTCGATGCACTATTGAAATTCTAAATTTGTTTAGTTTCATCATAAAAAAAAAAGGACTCAATCATCATAGTTTGCTTTTCGTACTAAGGTGAAGTGCTTTATTTAATAAATAATAATGCTCTTTATTCCCTTCATGCCAATTGTTTTCCTTTTGTTGTTATAAGCACTATTTTTCTTACAATGACGATGAAATTATCTTTTGTGTCCATATTAACAACTATATTCATAAAGAAAAAAATGTCTATATCTATACAATTCGTTGAATACTAACAAACACTACATTCCACGATTATGATTAGGGTTTCTTGTTGATGTCAATTGGTTGAATTCCAAAATAAACAATCCCTCCGAACATTTCTGGTTTGGATGACTTGTCTTTTGGTCCCAATCACACTTTTTCATGCAATGATCATGAGATTAACATCTATGACTAAATTACATAGTATATTAATTAACAAAAACATATCGATGCACTATAGAAAATCTAACTTTGTTTAGTTTCATCACCAAAAGGACTCATTCAACTTACTTTGCTTTTCATACTAAGGTGAAGTGGTTTATTTAATATATAATAATGCTCTCTATTCCCTTCATGCCAATCAGGCTCCATTTGTTGTTATAAGCACTATTTTGCATGCAATGACTATGAAATTGTTTTTTGTGTCCATATTAACAACTATATTCATCATGAAAAAATGTCCATATCTATATAATTATTTCAATACTAACAAACACTGTTTTCGATGATCTTGATTAGGGTTTCTTATTGATGTTAATTGGTTTCATTCCAAAATAAAGAATCCCTAAGTACATTTCTAGTTTTGGAAGATACGCTTTTGGTTCCAAACACACTTTTTGACACAATGATCATGAGATTAACATTTATGACTGAATTACATAGTATATTAATTAAAAGAGACATGTCGATGCACTTTTTAAAATCTAAATGTGTTTAGTTCCATCAGACAAAGGAGTTATTCATCTTAATTTACATTTCGTATTAATGTGAAGTGGTTTATTTCCTAAATAATGATGCTTTCCATTCACATCATGCCAATTAAGCTCCTTTTGTTGTTACAAGCACTATTTTTCTTCCAATGATTATGAAATTATCATTTGTGTCCCTCCGAACATTTCTGGTTTAGATGACTTTTCTTTTGGTCCCAAGAACACTTTTTGACGCAATGATCATGAGATTAACACCTCTGACTAAATTACGTAGTATGTTAATTAAAAAAAAAACATGTCGATGCACTTTTGAAAAATCTAAATGTGTTTAGTTTCATCACCAAACGGACTCATTCATCTCTGTTTGCTTTTCGTGCTAATGTGAAGTGGTTTATTTCCTCAATAATAATGCTCTCTATTCCCTTCATGCCAATCAGGCTCCTTTTGTTGTTATAAGCACTATTTTTCTTGCAATGACTAGGAAATTATCTTTTGTGTCCATATTAACAACTATATTTATCAAGAAAAAAGTGTCCATATCTATACAATTCGTTCAATACTAACAAACACTGTGTTCCATGATCTTGATTAGCATTTCTTATTAATGTTAATTGGTTGAATTCCAAAATAAAGAATCCCTAAGAACATTGCTGGTTTATGAACATTCGCCTTTTGGTTCTAAACACACTTTTTGACACAATGTAATGAGATTAACATTTATGACTAAATTACAAAGTATATCAATTAAAACAGACATGTCGACTCACTTTTTAAAATTTAAATGTGTTTAGTTCCATCAGCCAAAGGAGTCATTCATCATTATTTACATTTTGTAGTGATGTGAAATGGTTTATTTCTTAAATAATGATGCTTTCCATTCACTTCATGCCAATTAGCCTCTTGTTGTTCTTACAAGCACTATTTTTTCTCCAATGATTATGAAATTATCATTTGTGTCCCTCTGAACATTTCTAGTTTAGATGACTTGTCTTTTGCTCCCAAGTACACTTTTTGACGCAATGATCATGAGATTAACATCTATGACTAAATTACATAGTATATATATTAATTAAAAAAAACATGTCGATGCACTATTGAAAATCTAAAATTTGTTTAGTTTCATAAATAAAAGGACTCAATCATCATAGTTTGCTTTTTCGTACTAAGGTGAAGTGCTTTTATTTAATAAATAATAATGCTCTCTATTCCCTTCATGCCAATTAGGTTCCATTTGTTGTTATAAGCACTATTTTTCTTACAATGACGATGAAATTATCTTTTGTGTCCATATTAACAACTATATTCATAAAGAAAAAAATGTCTATATCTATACAATTCGTTGAATACTAACAAACACTGAATTCCACGATGATGATTAGGGTTTCTTGTTGATGTCAATTGGTTGAATTCCAAAATAAACAATCCCTCCGAACATTTCTGGTTTGGATGACTTGTCTTTTGGTCCCAATCACACTTTTTCATGCAATGATCATGAGATTAACATCTATGACTAAATTACATAGTATATTAATTAACAAAAACATATCGATGCACTATAGAAAATCTAACTTTGTTTAGTTTCATCACCAAAAGGACTCATTCAACTTACTTTCCTTTTCATACTAAGGTGAAGTGGTTTATTTAATATATAATAATGCTCTCTATTCCCTTCATGCCAATCAGGCTCCATTTGTTGTTATAAAGCACACTATTTTGCATGCAATGACTATGAAATTGTTTTTTGTGTCCATATTAACAACTATATTCATCAAGAAAAAAATGTCCATATCTATATAATTCGTTCATTACTAACAAACACTGTTTTTGATGATCTTGATTAGGGTTTCTTATTGATGTTAATTGGTTTCATTCCAAAATAAAGAATCCCTAAGAACATTTCTAGTTTTGGAAGATACGCCTTTTGGTTCCAAACACACTTTTTGACACAATGATCATGAGATTAACATTTATGACTGAATTACATAGTATATTAATTAAAAGAGACATGTCGATGCACTTTTTAAAATCTAAATGTGTTTAGTTCCATCAGACAAAGGAGTCATTCATCTTAATTTACATTTCGTACTAATGTGAAGTGGTTTATTTCCTAAATAATGATGCTTTCCATTCACATCATGCCAATTAGGCTCCTTTTGTTGTTACAAGCACTATTTTTCTTCCAATGATTATGAAATTATCATTTGTGTCCCTCCGAACGTTTCTGGTTTAGATGACTTTTCTTTTGGTCCCAAGCACACTTTTTGACGCAATGATCATGAGATTAACACCTCTGACTAAATTACGTAGTATGTTAATTAAAAAAAACATGTCTATGCACTATTGAAAATCTAAATGTGTTTAGTTTCATCACCAAACGGACTCATTCATCTCTGTTTGCTTTTCGTGCTAATGTGAAGTGGTTTATTTCCTCAATAATAATGCTCTCTATTCCCTTCATGCCAATCAGGCTCCTTTTGTTGTTATAAGCACTATTGTTCTTGCAATGACTATGAAATTATCTTTTGTGTCCATATTAACAACTATATTTATCAAGAAAAAAGTGTCCATATCTATACAATTCTTTCAATACTAACAAACACTGTGTTCCATGATCTTGATTAGGGTTTCTTATTAATGTTAATTGGTTGAATTCCAAAATAAAGAATCCCTAAGAACATTTCTGGTTTTGCAAGATTCGCCTTTTGGTTCCGAACACACTTTTTGACACAATGATCATAAGATTAACATTTATGGCTAAATTACATAGTATATCAATCAAAACAGACATGTCGATGCACTTTTTAAAATTTAAATGTGCTTAGTTCCATCAGCCAAAGGAGTCATTCATCATAATTTACATTTCGTACTAATGTGAAATGGTTTATTTCCTAAACAATGATGCTTTCCATTCACTTCATGCAAATTAGGCCCCTGTTGTTCTTACAAGCACTATTTTTCCTCCAATGATTATGAAATTATCATTGTGTCCCTCTGAACATTTCTAGTTTAGATGACTTGACTTTTGCTCCCAAGCACACTTTTTGACGCAATGATCATGAGATTAACATCTGTGACTAAATTACATAGTATATTAATTAAAAAAAACATGTCGATGCACTATTGAAAATCTAAATTTGTTTAGTTTCATAAAAAAAAGGACTCAATCATCATAGTTTGCTTTTCGTACTAAGGTGAAGTGCTTTATTTAATAAATAATAATGCTCTCTATTCCCTTCATGCCAATTAGGTTCCATTTGTTGTTATAAGCACTATTTTTCTTACAATGACGATGAAATTATCTTTTGTGTCCATATTAACAACTATATTCATAATGAAATAAATGTCTATATCTATACAATTCCTTCAATACTAACAAACACTGCATTCCATGATCATGATTAGGGTTTCTTGTTGATGTCAATTGGTTGAATTCCAAAATAAACAATCCCTCTGAACATTTCTGGTTTGGATGACTTGTCTTTTGTCCCAAGCACACTTTTTCATGCAATGATCATGAGATTAACATCTATGACTAAATTACATAGTATATTAATTAACAAAAACATATCGATGCACTATTGAAAATCTAAATTTGTTTAGTTTCATCACCAAAAGGACTCATTCAACTTACTTTGCTTTTCATACTAAGGTGAAGTGGTTTATTTAATATATAATAATGCTCTCTATTCCCTTCATGCCAATCGGGCTCCATTTGTTGTTATAAGCACTATTGTTCTTGCAATAATGATGAAATTATCTTTTGTGTCCGTACTAACAACTATATTCATCAAGAAAAAAATGTCTATATCTAGAAAATTCGTTCAATACTAACAAACACTGCATTCCGTGATCACGATTAGGGTTTCTTATTCATGTTAATTGGTTGAATTCCAAAATAAAGAATCCCTCCGAACATTTCTAGTTTGGATGACTTGTCTTTTTGTCCTAAGCACACCTTTTCATGCAATGATCATGAGATTAACATCTATGACTAAATTACATAGTATATTAATTAAAATAAACATGTCGATGCACTATTAAAAATCTAAATGTGTTTAGTTTCATCACCAAACAGACTTATTCATCTCAGTTTGCTTTTCGTAGTAATGTGAAGTGATTTATTTCCTAAATAATAATGCTCTTTACTCCCTTCATGCCAATCAGGCTCCTTTTGTTGTTATAAGCACTATTTTTCTGGCAATGACTATGAAATTATCTTTTGTGTCCATATTAACAACTATATTCATCAAGAAAAAAATGTCCATATCTATACAATTCGTTCAATACTAACAAACACTGTGTTCAATGATCTTGATAAAGGTTTCTTATTGATGTTAAGTGGTTGAATTCCAAAATAAAGAATCTCTCAGAACATTTCTGGTTTCGATGATTTGTCTATTGCTCCTAAACACACTATTTCACACAATGAACATGAGATTAGAATTTATATTTAAATTACATAGTATATTAAGTAAAATGGACATGTCGATGCACTTTTGAAAATCTAAATGTGATTAGTTTCATCAACCAAAGGAGTCATTCATCTTAATTTACATTTCATACTAATGTGAAGTGGTTTATTTCCTAAATAACGAAGCTTTCTATTCACTTGATGCCAATTAGGCTCTTTTTGTTGTTACAAGCACTATTTTTCTTCCAATGACTATGAAATTATCATTTGTGTCCATATTAACAACTATGTTCCTCAAGAACAAAATGTCGATATTTACACAATTCATTCAATACGAACAAACAATGGGGTCCATAATCTTGATTAGGATTTCTTATTGATGTTAATTGGTTGATTTACAAAATAATGAATCCCTCAGAACATTTCTAGTTTGGAAGACTTGTCTTTTGGTTCCAAACACACTTTTTGACAGAATGATCATGAGATTATCATTTATGAGTAAATTGCATAGTATTTCAATTAGAAAAGAGTTGTGAATGCACTATTGAAAATCTAAATATGTTTCTCTCCATTTCGCAAATGATTCATTCATCTTAGTTTGCATTTCACACCAATGTGAAGTGGTTTATTTCCTAAATAATGAGACTTTCTATTCACTTCATGCGAAACAGGCTCCATTTGTTATTACAAGCATTGTTTTTCTTGCAATGACTATGAAATTGTCCTTTGCCTTCTTATTAGCAATAGTATTCTCCAAGAAGAAAATGTCCATATCCATATATTTCATTCAATAGAAAAAAACAATGGGGTCCACATGTTGATTAGGGTTACTATTCGATGTTAATTGGTTCAATTGAAAAATAAAGAATCCCTCCGAACATTTCTAGTTAGGATGACTTGTCTTTTGGTCCCAAGCACACTTTTTCGCGCAATGATCATAAGATTAACATCTATGACTAAATTACATAGTATATTAATTAAAACAAACATGTCGATGCACTATTGAAAATCTAAATTTGTTTAGTTTCATCACCAAAATGACTCATTCATCTTAGTTTGCTTTTCATACTAATGTGAAGTGGTATATTTCCTAAATAATAATGCTCTCTATTCACTTCATGCCAATCAAACTCTTTTTGTTGTTATAAGCACTATTTTTCTTGCAATGACCATGAAATTATCTTTTGTGTCCATATTAACAACTATATTCATCAAGAAACAAATGTCTATATCTATACAATTCGTTCAATACTAACAAACACTGCATTCTGTGATCATGATTAGGGTTTCTTATTGATGTTAATTGGTTGAATTCCAAAATAAAGAATCCCTAAGAACATTGCTGGTTTTGGAACATTCGCCTTTTGGTTCTAAACACACTTTTTGACACAATGTCATGAGATTAACATTTATGACTAAATTACATAGTATATCAATTAAAACAGACATGTCGACTCACTTTGTAGTGAGTCATTCATCATTATTTACATTTTGTAGTGATGTGAAATGGTTTATTTCTTAAATAATGATGCTTTCCATTCACTTCATGCCAATTAGCCTCTTGTTGTTCTTACAAGCACTATTTTTTCTCCAATGATTATGAAATTATCATTTGTGTCCCTCTGAACATTTCTAGTTTAGATGACTTGTCTTTTGCTCCCAAGTACACTTTTTGATGCAATGATCATGAGATTAACATCTATGACTAAATTACATAGTATATTAATTAAAAAAAACATGTCGATGCACTATTGAAAATCTAAATTTGTTTAGTTTCATAAATAAAAGGACTCAATCATCATAGTTTGCTTTTCGTACTAAGGTGAAGTGCTTTATTTAATAAATAATAATGCTCTCTATTCCCTTCATGCCAATTAGGTTCCATTTGTTGTTATAAGCACTATTTTTCTTACAATGATGATGAAATTATCTTTTGTGTCCATATTAACAACTATATTCATAAAGAAAAAAATGTCTATATCTATACAATTCGTTGAATACTAACAAACACTGCATTCCACGATCATGATTAGGGTTTCTTGTTGATGTCAATTGGTTGAATTCCAAAATAAACAATCCCTCCAAACATTTCTGGTTTGGATGACTTGTCTTTTGGTCCCAATCACACTTTTTCATGCAATGATCATGAGATTAACATCTATGACTAAATTACATAGTATATTAATTAACAAAAACATATCGATGCACTATAGAAAATCTAACTTTGTTTAGTTTCATCACCAAAAGGACTCATTCAACTTACTTTGCTTTTCATACTAAGGTGAAGTGGTTTATTTAATATATAATAATGCTCTCTATTCCCTTCATGCCAATCAGGCTCCATTTGTTGTTATAAGCACTATTTTGCATACAATGACTATGAAAAATTGTTTTTTTTGTGTCCATATTAACAACTATATTCATCAAGAAAAAAAATGTCCATATCTATATAATTCGTTCAATACTAACAAACACTGTTTTCGATGATCTTGATTAGGGTTTCTTATTGATATTAATTGGTTTCATTCCAAAATAAAGAATCCCTAAGAACATTTCTAGTTTTGGAAGATACGCCTTTTTGGTTCCAAACACACTTTTTGACACACAATGATCATGAGATTAACATTTATGACTGAATTACATAGTATATTAATTAAAAGAGACATGTCGATGCACTTTTTAAAATCTAAATGTGTTTTAGTTCCATCAGACAAAGGAGTCATTCATCTTAATTTACATTTCGTACTAATGTGAAGTGGTTTTATTTCCTAAATAATGATGCTTTCCATTCACATCATGCCAATTAGGCTCCTTTTGTTGTTACAAGCACTATTTTTCTTTCCAATGATTATGAAATTATCATTTGTGTCCCCTCCGAACGTTTCTGGTTTAGATGACTTTTCTTTTTGGTCCCAAGCACACTTTTTTGACGCAATGATCATGAGATTAACACCTCTGACTAAATTACGTAGTATGTTAATTAAAAAAAAAAAACATGTCTATGCACTATTGAAAATCTAAATGTGTTTAGTTTCATCACCAAACGGACTCATTCATCTCTGTTTGCTTTTCGTGCTAATGTGAAGTGGTTTATTTCCTCAATAATAATGCTCTCTATTCCCTTCATGCCAATCAGGCTCCTTTTGTTGTTATAAGCACTATTGTTCTTGCAATGACTATGAAATTATCTTTTGTGTCCATATTAACAACTATATTTATCAAGAAAAAAGTGTCCATATCTATACAATTCTTTCAATACTAACAAACACTGTGTTCCATGATCTTGATTAGGGTTTCTTATTAATGTTAATTGGTTGAATTCCAAAATAAAGAATCCCTAAGAACATTTCTGGTTTTGCAAGATTCGCCTTTTGGTTCCGAACACACTTTTTGACACAATGATCATAAGATTAACATTTATGACTAAATTACATAGTATATCAATCAAAACAGACATGTCGATGCACTTTTTAAAATTTAAATGTGCTTAGTTCCATCAGCCAAAGGAGTCATTCATCATAATTTACATTTCGTACTAATGTGAAATGGTTTATTTCCTAAATAATGATGCTTTCCATTCACTTCATGCGAATTAGGCTCCTGTTGTTCTTACAAGCACTATTTTTCCTCCAATGATTATGAAATTATCATTGTGTCCCTCTGAACATTTCTAGTTTAGATGACTTGTCTTTTGCTCCCAAGCACACTTTTTGACGCAATGATCATGAGATTAACATCTATGACTAAATTACATAGTATATTAATTAAAAAAAACATGTCGATGCACTATTGAAAATCTAAATTTGTTTAGTTTCATAAAAAAAAGGACTCAATCATCATAGTTTGCTTTTCGTACTAAGGTGAAGTGCTTTATTTAATAAATAATAATGCTCTCTATTCCCTTCATGCCAATTAGGTTCCATTTGTTGTTATAAGCACTATTTTTTTTACAATGACGATGAAATTATCTTTTGTGTCCATATTAACAACTATATTCATAATGAAATAAATGTCTATATCTATACAATTCCTTCAATACTAACAAACACTGCATTCCATGATCATGATTAGGGTTTCTTGTTGATGTCAATTGGTTGAATTCCAAAATAAACAATCCCTCCGAACATTTCTAGTTTGGATGACTTGTCTTTTGTCCCAAGCACACTTTTTCATGCAATGATCATGAGATTAACATCTATGACTAAATTACATAGTATATTAATTAACAAAAACATATCGATGCACTATTGAAAATCTAAATTTGTTTAGTTTCATCACCAAAAGGACTCATTCAACTTACTTTGCTTTTCATACTAAGGTGAAGTGGTTTATTTAATATATAATAATGCTCTCTATTCCCTTCATGCCAATCGGGCTCCATTTGTTGTTATAAGCACTATTGTTCTTGCAATAATGATGAAATTATCTTTTGTGTCCGTATTAACAACTATATTCATCAAGAAAAAAATGTCTATATCTAGACAATTCGTTCAATACTAACAAACACTGCATTCCGTTATCACGATTAGGGTTTCTTATTCATGTTAATTGGTTGAATTCCAAAATAAAGAATCCCTCCGAACATTTCTAGTTTGGATGACTTGTCTTTTTGTCCTAAGCACACTTTTTCATGCAATGATCATGAGATTAACATCTATGACTAAATTACATAGTATATTAATTAAAATAAACATGTCGATGCACTATTAAAAATCTAAATGTGTTTAGTTTCATCACCAAACAGACTTATTCATCTCAGTTTGCTTTTCGTAGTAATGTGAAGTGATTTATTTCCTAAATAATAATGCTCTTTACTCCCTTCATGCCAATCAGGCTCCTTTTGTTGTTATAAGCACTATTTTTCTGGCAATGACTATGAAATTATCTTTTGTGTCCATATTAACAACTATATTCATCAAGAAAAAAATGTCCATATCTATACAATTCGTTCAATACTAACAAACACTGTGTTCCATGATCTTGATAAAGGTTTCTTATTGATGTTAAGTGGTTGAATTCCAAAATAAAGAATCTCTCAGAACATTTCTGGTTTTGATGATTTGTCTATTGCTCCTAGACACACTATTTCACACAATGAACATGAGATTAGAATTTATATTTAAATTACATAGTATATTAAGTAAAATGGACATGTCGATGCACTGTTGAAAATCTAAATGTGATTAGTTTCATCAGCCAAAGGAGTCATTCATCTTAATTTACATTTCATACTAATGTGAAGTGGTTTATTTCCTAAATAACGAAGCTTTCTATTCACTTGATGCCAATTAGGCTCTTTTTGTTGTTACAAGCACTATTTTTCTTCCAATGACTATGAAATTATCATTTGTGTCCATATTAACAACTATGTTCCTCAAGAACAAAATGTCGATATTTACACAATTCATTCAATACGAACAAACAATGGGGTCCATAATCTTGATTAGGATTTCTTATTGATGTTAATTGGTTGATTTACAAAATAATGAATCCCTCAGAACATTTCTAGTTTGGAAGACTTGTCTTTTGGTTCCAAACACACTTTTTGACAGAATGATCATGAGATTATCATTTATGAGTAAATTGCATAGTATTTCAATTAGAAAAGAGTTGTGAATGCACTATTGAAAATCTAAATATGTTTCTCTCCATCTCACAAATGATTCATTCATCTTAGTTTGCATTTCACACCAATGTGAAGTGGTTTATTTCCTAAATAATGAGACTTTCTATTCACTTCATGCGAAACAGGCTCCATTTGTTATTACAAGCATTGTTTTTCTTGCAATGACTATGAAATTGTCCTTTGCCTTCTTATTAGCAACAATATTCTCCAAGAAGAAAATGTCCATATCCATATATTTCATTCAATATAAAAAAACAATGGGGTCCACATGTTGATTAGGGTTACTATTCGATGTTAATTGGTTCAATTGAAAAATAAAGAATCCCTCCGAACATTTCTGGTTAGGATGACTTGTCTTTTGGTCCCAAGCACACTTTTTCGCGCAATGATCATAAGATTAACATCTATGACTAAATTACATAGTATATTAATTAAAACAAACATGTCGATGCACTATTGAAAATCTAAATTTGTTTAGTTTCATCACCAAAAGGACTCATTCATCTTAGTTTGCTTTTCATACTAATGTGAAGTGGTATATTTCCTAAATAATAATGCTCTCTATTCACTTCATGCCAATCAAACTCTTTTTGTTGTTATAAGCACTATTTTTCTTGCAATGACCATGAAATTATCTTTTGTGTCCATATTAACAACTATATTCATCAAGAAACAAATGTCTATATCTATACAATTCGTTCAATACTAACAAACACTGCATTCCGTGATCATGATTAAGGTTTCTTATTGATGTTAATTGGTTGAATTCCAAAATAAAGAATCCCTCCGAACATTTCTGGTTTGGATGACTTGTCTTTTGGTCCCAAGCACACTTTTTCATGCAATGATCATGAGATTAACATCTATGACTAAATTACATATTATATTAATTAAAAAAACATGTCGATGCACTATTAAAAATATAAATTTGTTTAGTTTCGTCAAAAAAAGGACTCAATCATCATAGTTTGCATTTCATACTAAGGTGAAGTGCTTTATTTAATATATAATAATGCCCTCTATTCCCCTCATGCCAATCAAGCTGCATTTGTTGTTATAAGCACTATTTTTCCGGCAATAACGATGAAATTATCTTTTGTGTCCATATTAACAACTATGTTCATCAAGAAAAAAATGTCTATATCTATACAATTCGTTCGATACTAACAAACACTGCACTCCGTGATCATCATTAGGGTTTCTTATTGATGTTAATTGGTTGAATTCCAAAATAAAGAATCCCTCCGAACATTTCTGGTTTGGATGACTTGTCTTTTGGTCCCAAGCACACTTTTTCATGCAATGATCATGAGATTAACATCTATGACTAAATTACATAGTATATTAATTAAAAAACATGTCGATGCACTATTTAAAATCTAAATTTGTTTAGTTTCATCACAAAACAAACTCATTCATCTCAGTTTGCTTTTCGTAGTAATGTGAAGTGGTTTATTTCCTAAATAATAAAGCTCTCTATTCCCTTCATGCCAATCAGGCTCCTTTTGTTGTTATAAGCACAATTTTTCTTGCAATGACGATGAAATTATCTTTTATGTCCATATTAACAACTATATTCATAAAAAAAAATGTCTATATCTATACAATTCGTTCAATACTAACAAACACTGCATTCCTTGATCATGATTAGGGTTTCTTATTGATGTTAATTGGTTGAATTCCAAAATAAAGAATCCCTCCGAACATTTCTGGCTTGGATGACTTGTCTTTTGGTCCCAAGCACACTTTTTGACGCAATGATCATGAAATTAACATCTATGACAAAATTACCTAGTATATTAATTAAAAAAAAACTTGTCGACGCACTATTGAAAATCTCAATGTGTTTAGTTTCATCACCAAATGGACTCATTCATCTTAGTTTGCTTTTCGTGCTAATGTGAAGTGGTTTATTTCCTAAATAATAATGCTCTGTTTTCGCTACATGCCAATCAGGTTTCTATTGTTGTTATAAGCACTATTTTGCATGCAATGACTATGAAATTGTTTTTTGTGCGCATATTAACAACTATATTCATCAAGAAAAAAATGTCCATATTTATATAATTCGTTCAATACTAACAAACATTGTTTTCCATGATCTTGATTAGGGTTTCTTATTGATGTTAATTGGTTTCATTCCAAAATAAAGAATCCCTAAGAACATTTCTGGTTTTGGAAGATTCGCCTTTTGGTTCCAAACACACTTTTTGACACAATGATCATGACATTAACATTTATGACTAAATTACATAGTATATTAATTCAAAGAAACATGTTGATGCACTTTTTAAAATCTAAATGTGTTTAGTTCCATCATACAAAGGAGTCATTCATCTTAATTTACATTTCGTACTAATGTGGAGTGGTTTATTTCCTAAATAATGATGCTTTCCATTCACATCATGCCAATTAGGCTCCTTTTGTTGTTACAAGCACTATTTTTCTTCCAATGATTATGAAATTATCATTTGTGTCCCTCCATAGTTTCTGGCTTAGATGACTTTTTTTTTCATCCCAAGCACACTTTTTGATGCAATCATCATGAGATTAACAGCTCTGACTAAATTACATAGTATGTTAATTAAAAAAAACATGTCGATGCACTATTGAAAATCTAAATGTGTTTAGTTTCATCACCAAACGGACTCATTCATCTCAGTTTGCTTTTCGTGCTAATGTGAAGTTGTTATAAGCACTATTTTTCTTGCAATGACTATGAAATTATCTTTTGTGTCCATATTAACAACTATATTTATCAAGAAAAAAGTGTCCGTATCTATACAATTCGTTCAATACTAACAAACATTGTGTTCCATGATCTTGATTAGCGTTTCTTATTAATGTTAATTGGTTGAATTCCAAAATAAAGAATCCCTAAGAACATTTCTGGTTTTGGAAGATTCGCCTTTTGGTTCCAAACACACTTTTTGACACAATGATCATGAGATTAACATTTATGACTAAATTAGATAGTATATCAATCAAAACAGACATGTCGACGCACTTTTTAAAATTTAAATGTGTTTCGTTCCATCAGCCAAAGGAGTCATTCATCTTAATTTACATTTCGTTCTAATGTAAAATGGTTTATTTCCTAAATAATGATGCTTTCCATTCACTTCTTGCCAATTAGGCTCCTGTTGTTCTTACAAGCACTATTTTTCCTCCAATGATTATGAAATTTTCATTTGTGTCCCTCTGAACATTTGTAGTTTAGATGACTTGTCTTTTGCTCCCAAGCACACTTTTTGATGCAATGATCATGAGATTAACATTTATGACTAAATTACATAGTATATTAATTAAAAAAAACATGTCGATGCACTATTGAAAATCTAAATTTGTTTAGTTTCATCAAAAAAAGGACTCAATCATCAGAGTTTGCTTTTCGTACTAAGGTGAAGTGCTTTCTTTAATATATAATAATGCCCTCTATTCCCCTCATGCCAATCAGGCTCCATTTGTTGTTATAAGCGCTATTTTTCTTGCAATAACGATGAAATTATCTTTTGTGTCCATATTAACAACTATATTCATCAAGAAACAAATGTCTATATCTATACAATTCATTCAATACTAATAAACACTGCATTCCGTAATCATGATTAGGGTTTCTTATTGATGTTAATTGGTTGAATTCAGAAATAAAGAATCCCTCCGAACATTTCTGGTTTGGATGACTTGTCTTTCGGTCCCAAGCACACTTTTTCATGCAATGATCATGAGATTAACATCTATGACTAAATTACATAGTATATTAATTAAAAAAACATGTCGATGCACTATTGAAAATCTAAATTTGTTTAGTTTCATCACGAAAAGAACTCATTCATCTCAGTTTGCTTTTCGTAGTAATGGGAAGTGGTTTATTTCCTAAATAATAATGCTCTCTACTCCCTTCATGCCAATGAAACTCCTTTTGTTGTTATAAGCACTATTTTTCTTGCAATCACTATGAAATTATCTTTTGTATCCATATTAAGAATTATATTCATCATGAAAAAAATGTCCATATCTATACAATTCGTTCAATACTAACAAACACTGTGTTCCATGATCTTGATAAAGGTTTCTTATTGATGTTAATTGGTTGAATTCCAAAATAAAGAATCCCTCAGAACATTTCTGGTTTGGAAGACTTGTCTTTTGGTTCCAAACACACTTTTTGACACAATAATCATGAGATTAACATTTATGACTAAATTGCATAGTATATTAATTAGAAAAGACTTGTGAACGCACTATTGAAAATCTAAATATGTTTATTTCCATCTCCCAAATGAGTCATTTGTTTTAGTTTGCATTTCACACTAATGTGAATTGGTTTATTTCCTAAATAATGAGACTTTCTATTCACTTCATGCAATAGAGGCTCCATTTGTTGTTACAAGCATTGTTTTTCTTGCAAAGACTATGAAACTACCTTTTGTCTCGTTATTAGCGACTTTATTAATCAAGATGAAAATGTCCATATCCATACAATTCATTCCATACAAACAAACAATGGGGTCCATCATCTTGATTAGGGATACCATTTGATGTTAATGGTTGAATTCCAAAATAAAGAATCCCTTCAAACATTTCTGGTCTGGATGACATGTCTTTTGGTCCCAAGCACACCTTTTGATGCAATGATCATGAGAATAACATCTATGACTAAATTACATAGTATATTAATTAAAAAAAAAGCATGTCAATGCACTATTGAAAATCTAAATGTGTTTAGTTTCATCACCAAAAGGACTCATTCATTTAGTTTGCTTTTCGTACTAATGTGAAGTGGTTTATTTCCTAAATAATAATGCTCTCTATTCCCTTCATGCAAATTAGGCTCCATTTGTTGTTATAAGCACTATTTTTCTTGCAATGACTATGAAATTATCTTTTCTATCCACATTAACAACCATATTCATCAAGAAACAAATGTCAAGATCTATACAATTCGTTCAATACTAACAAACACTGCGTTCCATGATCATGATTAGGGTTTCTTAATGATGTCAGATGGTTGAATTCCAAAATAAAGAATCCCTCTGAAGATTTCTGGTTTGGATGACTTGTCTTTTGGTCGCAAGCACACCTTTTGACGCAATGATCATGAGATTAACATATATAACTAAATTACATAGTATATTAATATAAACAAACATGTCGATGCACTATTGAAAATCTAAATGTGTTTAGTTTCATCACCTAAAGGAGTCATTCATCTTAATTTGCTTTTTGGGCTAATGTGAAGTGGTTTATTTCCTAAATAATGAAGCTTTCTATTCTCTTCATGCCACTCCGGCTCATTTTGTTGTTATAAGCACTATTTTTCTTGCATTGACTATGAAATTATCTTTTGTGTCCATATTAACAACTATATTCAGCAAGAAAAAAATGTTCGTATCTATACAATTCATTCAATACTAACAAATACTGTGTTCCATGATCTTGATGAGGGTTTCTTATTGATGTTAATTGGTTGAATTCCAAAATAATGAATCGCTAAGAACATTTCTGGTTTTGGAAGATTCGTCTTTTGGTTCCAAACACACTTTTTAACACAATGGTCATGAGATTAGCATTTATGAGTAAATTACATAGTATATTAATTAAACCAGACATGTCGATGCATTTTTGAAAATCTAAATGTGTTTAGTTCCATCAGCCAATGGCGTCATTCATTAAAAAAAACATGTCGATGCACTATTGAAAATCTAAATGTGTTTAGTTTCATCAACAAAAGGACTGATTCATCATAGTTTACTTTTCGTACTAATGTAAAGTGGTTTATTTCCTAAATAATAATGCTCTCTATTCCCTTCATGCCAATCAGGCTCCCTTTGTTGTTATAGGCATTATTTTTCTTGCAATGACTATGAATTTATCTTTTGTGTCCATATTAACAACTATATTCATCAAGAAAAAAATCTCAATATCTATAAAATTCGTTCAATACTAACAAACACTGCGTTACGTGATCATGATTAGGGTTTCATATTCATGTTAATTGGTTGAATTCCAAAATAAAGAATCCCTCTGAACATTTCTGGTTTGGATGACTTGTCTGTTGGTCCCAAGCACACTTTTTGACGCAGTTACCTTGAGACTAACATCTGTGACTAAATCACATAGTATATTAATTAAAACAAACATGTCAGTGCACTAGTGAAAATCTAAATGTGTTTAGTTTCATCACCGAAAGGCCTCATTCATCTTAGTTTGCTTTTCATACTAATGTGAAGTGGTATATTTCCTAAATAATAATGCTCTCTATTCAATTCATGCCAATCAAGCTCCTTTTGTTGTTATAAGCACTATTTTTCTTGCCATAGCTATGAAATTAACTTTTGTGTCCATATTAACAACTATATTCATCGAGAAAAAAATGTCTATATCTATACAATTCGTTCAATACTAACAAATACTGTGTTCGATGATCTTGATTAGGGTTTCTTATTTATGTTAATTGGTTGAATTCCAAAAGAAAGAATCCCTAAGAACATTTCTGGTTTTGGAAGATTTGGCTTTTGGTTCCAAACACACTTTTTGACACAAAGATCATGAGATTAACATTTACGAGTAAATTCCATAGTATATTAATTAAAACAGACATGTCGACGCACTTTTGAAAATCTAAATGTGTGTAGTTCCATCAGCCAAAGGAGTCATTCATCTTAATATAAATTTCTTACTAATGTGAAGTGGTTTATTTCCTAAATAATGAAGCTTTCTATTCACTTCATGCCAATTAGGCTCTTTTTGTTGTTACAAGCACTATTTTTCTTCCATTGACTATCAAATTATCATTTGTGTCCATATTAACAACTATGTCCGTCAAGAAAAAATTGTCGATATTAATACAATTCATTCAATACTAACAAAGAACCGGATCCATCATGTTGATTAGGATTTCTTATTGATGTTAATTGGTTGATTTACAAAATAATGAATCCCTTAGAAAATTTCTGGTTTGGAAGACTTGTCTTTTGGTTCCAAACACACTTTTTGACATAATGATCGTGAGATTAACATTTATGACTAAATTGCATAGTATATTAATTAGAAAAAATTTGTGAATGCACTATTGAAAATCTAAATATCTTTCATTCCATGTGCCAAACGAGTCATTCATCTTAGTTTGCTTGTAACACTAATGTGAAGTGGTTTATTCCCTAAATAATGAGACTTTGTATTTACTTCATGCTAAATAGGCTCCATTTGTTGTTACAAGCATTGTTTTTGTTGCAATGACTATGAATTTGTCTTTTGTCTCCTTATTAGCGACTCTATTCATCAAGAAGAAAATGTCCATATCCATACCATTCATTCAATACAAATAATGGGGTCCACCATCTTGATTGGGTTACTATTTGATGTTAATTGGTTGAATTCCGAAATAAAGAATCCCTCCAAACATTTTTGGTTTAGATGACTTGTTTTTTGATCCCAAGCACACTTTTTTATGCAATGATCATGAGATTAACATCTATGACTAAATTACATAGGATATGAATTAAAACAGACATGTTGACGAACTTTTGAAAATCTAAATTTGTTTAGTTCTATCAGCCAAAGGAGTCATTCATCTTAATTTACATTTCATACTAATGTGAAGTGGTTTATTTCCTAAATAATGAGACTTTCTACTCACCTCATGCTAAACAGCCTCCTTTTGTTGTCACAAGCATTGTTTTTCTTGCAATGACTATGAAATTGCCTTTTGCCTCCTTATTAGGGACTCTATTAATCAAGAAGAAAATGTCCATATCCATACAATTCATTCAATACAAACAAACAATGGGGTCCATCATCTTGATTAGGGTTACTATTTGATGTTAATTGGTTGAATTCCAAAAAAAGGAATCCCTCCGAACATTTCTGGTTTGGATGACTTGTCTTTTGGGCCCAAGTACACTTTTTGATGCAATGATCATGAGATTAACATCTATGACTAAATTACATAGTATATTAATTAAAAAAAACATGTTGATGCACTATTGAAAATCTAAAAGTGTTTAGTTTCATCACCAAAAGGACTCATTCATCTTGGTTTGCTTTTCTTACTAATGTGAAGTGGTTTATTTCCTAAATAATAATGCTCTCTATTCTCACATTGCCAATCAGGCTCCTTTTGTTGTTAGAAGCCCTATTTTTCTTGCAATGACTATGAATTTATCTTTTGTGTCCATATTAACAACTATATTCATCAAGAAAAAAATGTCCATATCTATACAATTCATTCAATACAAACAAACAATGGGGTCCATCATCTTGATTAGGGTTACTATTTGATGTTAATTGGTTGAATTCCAAAATAAGGAATCCCTCCGAACATTTATGGTTTGGATGACTTGTCTTTTGGCCCCAAGCACACTTTTTGACGCAATAATCACGACACTAACATATATGACTAAATTACATAGTATATAAATTAAAACAAACATGTCGATGCACTATTGAAAATGTAAATGTGTTTAGTTTCATCACCAAAAGGACTCAATCGTCGTAGTTTGCTTTTCGTACTAATGTGAAGTGGTTTATTTCCTAAATAATAATGCTCTCTATTCTCTTCATGCCAATCAGGCTCCTATTGTTGTTATAAGCACTATTTTTCTTGCAATGACTATGATTTTATCTTTGTGTCCATATTAACAACTATATTCATCAAGAAAAAAATGTCCATATCGATACAATTCGTTCGATACTAACAAACACTACGTTCCATGATCATGATTAGGGTTTCTTATTGATGTTAATTGGTTGAATTCAAAAATAAAGAATCCCTTTGAACATTTCTGGATTGGATGACTTGTCTTTTGGTCCCAAGCACACTTTTTGACGCAATCATCATGAGACTAACATCTATGACGAAATTACATAGTATATTAATTAAAACAAACATGACGATGCACAATTTAAAATCTAAATGTGTTTAGTTTCATCACCAAAAGGACTTAGTCATCGTAATTTGCTTCTCGTACTAATGTGAAGTGGTTTATTTCCTAAATAATAATGATATCTATTCCCCTCATGCCAATCAGACTCCTTTTTTTGTTATAAGCAGTATTTTTCTTGCAATGACTATGCATTTATCTTTTGTGTCCATATTAACAACTATATTCATCAACAAAAAAATGTCGATATCTATACAACTCATTCAATACTAACAAACGCTGCGTTTCGTGATCATGATTAGGGTTTCTTATTGATGTTAATTGGTTGAATTCCAAAATAAAGAATCCCTCCGAACATTTCTGGTTTGGATGACTTGTCATTTTTTCCCAAGCACACTTTTTGACGCAATGATCATGAGACTAACATCTATGACTAAATTACATAGTATATTAATTCAAACAAACATGTCGATGCACTATTAGAAATCTAAATGTGTTTAGTTTCTTCACCAAAAGGACTCATTCATTGAAGTTTGCTTTTCGTACTAATGTGAGGTGGTTTATTTCCTAAATAATAATGCTCTCTATTCCCTTCATGCCAATCAAGCTCCTTTTGTTGTTATAAGCACTATTTTTCTGGCAATGACTATGCATTTATCTTTTGTGTCCATATTAACAACTATATTCATGAAGAAAAAATGTCCATATCTATACAACTCGTTCAGTACTAACAAACACTGCGTTCCGTGATCATGATTAGGGATTCTTATTGATATTAATTGGTTGAATTCCAAAATAAAGAATCCCTCCGACCATTTCTGATTTGGATGACTTGTCTTTTGGTCCCAAGCACACTTTTTGACGCAATTATCATGTGTCTAACATCTATGACTAAATTTCATAGTATATTAATTAAAACAATCTTGTAGATGCCCTATTGAAAATCTAAATGTGTTTAGTTTCATTAACGAAAGAACTCATTCAACTTAGTTTGCTTTTCATACTAATGTGAAGTGGTATATTTCAAAAATAATAATGCTCTGTATTCACTTTATCCCAACCAAGCTCCTTTAGCTATTATAAGCACTATTTTTCTTGCAATAACTATGAAATTATCTTTTGTATCAATATTGACAACTATGTTCCTCAAGAAAAAAATGTCCATATCCATACAATTCATTCAATACAAACAAACAATGGGGTCCAACATCTTGATTAGGATTACTATTTGATGTTAATTGGATGAATTAAAAAATAAAGAATCCATCCGAACATTTCTGGTTTGGAACACATGCCTTATGGTTCCAAACACACTTTTTTACACAATGATCATGAGATTAACATTTATGAGTAAATTACATAGTATATTAATTAAAACAGACATGTCGACGCACTTTTGAAAATCTATATGTGTTTAGTTCCATCAGCCAAGGGAGTCATTCATCTTAATTTTTCTTCCAATGACTATGAAATTATCATTTGTGGCCATATTAACAACTATGTTCCTCAAGAAAAAAATGTCCATATCCATACAATTCATTCAATAGAAACAAACAATAGGGTCCATCATCTTGATTAGGGTTACTATTTGATGTTAATTGGTTGAATTCCAACATAAGGAATCCCTCCGAACATTTCTGATTTGGATGATTTGTCTTTTGGTCCCAAGCACACTTTTTGACGCAATGATCACGAGACTAACATCTATGACTAAATTACATAGTATATAAATTAAAACAAACATGTCGATGCACTATTGAAAATGTAAATGTGTTTAGTTTCATCACCAAAAGGACTCATTCGTCGTAGTTTGCTTTTCGTACTAATGTGAAGTGGTTTATTTCCTAAATAATAATGCTCTCTATTCTCTTCATGCCAATCAGGCTCCTATTGTTGTTATAAGTACTATTTTTCTTGCAATGACTATGAATTTATCTTTGTGTCCATATTAACAACTATATTCATCGAGAAAAAAAATGTCCATATCGACACAATTTGTTCAATACTAACAAACACTGCATTCCGTGATCATGATTAGGGTTTCTTATTGATGTTAATTGGTTGAATTCCAAAATAAAGAATCCCTTTGAACGTTTCTGGTTTGGATGACTTGTCTTTTGGTCCCAAGCACACTTTTTGACGCAATCTTCATGAGACTAACATCTATGACGAAATTACATAGTAAATTAATTAAAACAAACATGTCGATGCACAATTAAAAATCTAAATGTGTTTAGTTTCATCACCAAAAGGAATCATTCATCGTAATTTGCTTCTCGTACTAATGTGAAGTGGTTTATTTCTTAAATAATGATGATCTCTATTCCCCTTATGCCAATCAGGCTCCTTTTTTTGTTATAAGCAGTATTTTTCTTGCAAAGACTATGCATTTATCTTTTGTGTCCATATTAACAACTATATTCATCAAGAAAAAAATGTCCATATCTATACAACTCATTCAATACTAACAAACACTGCGTTGTGTGATCATGATTAGGGTTTCTTATTGATATTAATTGGTTGAATTCCAAAATAAAGAATCCCTCCGAACATTTCTGATTTGGATGACTTGTCTTTTGGTCCCAAGCACACTTTTTGACGCAATTATCATGTGTCTAACATCTATGACTAAATTTCATAGTATATTAATTAAAACAATCTTGTAGATGCCCTATTGAAAATCTAAATGTGTTTAGTTTCATCAACGAAAGAACTCATTCAACTTAGTTTGCTTTTCATACTAATGTGAAGTGGTATATTTCAAAAATAATAATGCTCTGTATTCACTTTATCCCAACCAAGCTCTTTTAGCTGTTATAAGCACTATTTTTCTTGCAATAACTATGAAATTATCTTTTGTATCCATATTGACAACTATGTTCCTGAAGAAAAAAATGTCCATATCCATACAATTCATTCAATACAAACAAACATTGGGGTCCAACATCTTGATTAGGATTACTATTTGATGTTAATTGGATGAATTAAAAAATAAAGAATCCATCCGAACATTTCTGGTTTGGAACACATGCCTTATGGTTCCAAACACACTTTTTTACACAATGATCATGAGATTAACATTTATGAGTAAATTACATAGTATATTAATTAAAACAGACATGTCGACGCACTTTTGAAAATCTATATGTGTTTAGTTCCATCAGCCAAGGGAGTCATTCATCTTAATTTTTCTTCCAATGACTATGAAATTATCATTTGTGGCCATATTAACAACTATGTTCCTCAAGAAAAAAATGTCCATATCCATACAATTCATTCAATAGAAACAAACAATGGGGTCCATCATCTTGATTAGGGTTACTATTTGATGTTAATTGGTTGAATTCCAACATAAGGAATCCCTCCGAACATTTCTGGTTTGGATGACTTGTCTTTTTGTCCCAAGCACACATTTTGACGCAATGATCATGAGACTAACATCTATGACTAAATTACATAGTATATTAATTAAAACAAACATGTCGATGCACTATCAAAAATCTAAATGTGTTTAGTTTCATCCCCGAAAGAACTCATTCATCTTAGTTTGCGTTTCATACTAATGTGAAGTGGTGTATTTCCAAAAGAATAAGGTATTCACTTAATCCCAATCAAGCTCCTTTTGCTATTATAAGCACTATTTTTCTTGCAATAACTATGAAATTATCTTTTGTGTCCATATTGACAACTATGTTCCTCATGAAAAAAATGTCCATATCCATATAATTCATTCAATACAAACAAACAATGGGGTCCAACATCTTGATTCGGGTTACTATTTGATGTTAATTGGATGAATTAAAAAATAAAGAATCCCCCAAACATTTTTGGTTTGGAACACATGTCTTTTGGTTCCAAACACATTTTTTGACACAATGGTCATGAGATTAACATTTATGAGTAAATTACATAGTATATTAATTAAAACAGACATGTCGATGCACTTTTGAAAATCTAAATATGTTCAGTTCCATTAGCCAAATGAGACATTCATCTTAATTTACATTTCTTATTAATGTGAAGTGGTTCATTTCCTATATAATGATGATTTCTATTCACTTCATGCCGATTAGGCTCCTTTTGTTGTTACAAGCACTATTTTTCTTGCAATGACTATGAAATCATCTTTTGTGTCCATATTAACAACTATAGTCATCAAGAAACAAATGTTCATATCTATACAATTTGTTCAATACTAACAAGCACTGTGTTCCAAGATCATGATTAGGGTTTCTTATTGATGTTAATTGGTTGAATTCCAAAATAAAGAATCCCTAAGAACATTTTTCATTTTGGAAGATTCGTCTTTTGGTTCCAACCACACTTTTTGACTAAATGATCATGAGATTAACATTTATGACTAAATTACATAGTATAGCAATTAAAACAGAGATGTCGACGTACTTTTGAAAATCTAAATGTGTTTAGGTCCATCAGTCAAAAGGGTCATTCATCTTAATATACATTTCGTACTAATGTGAAGTGGTTTATTTCCTACATAATGATGCTTTCTATTCACTTCATGCCAATTAGGCTCCTTTTGTTGTTACAAGCACTATTTTTCTCCCATTGACTATGAAATTATCATTTGTGTCCATATTAACAACTATGTTCCTCAAGAAACAAATGTCCATATCTATACAATTCATTCAATACTAACAAACAATTGGGTCCATCATCTTGATTAGGGCTTCTTACTGATGTTAATTGGTTGATTTAAAAAATAATGAATTCCTCAAAACATTTCTGGTTTGGAAGACTTGTCTTTTGGTTCCAAACACACTTTTTGACACAATGATCATGAGATTAACATTTGTGACTAAATTACACAGTATATTAATTAAAAAAAACATGTCAATGCACTATTCAAAATCTAAATGTGTTTAGATTCATCACCAAATGGACTCATTCATCTAAGTTTGCTGTTTGTACTAATGTGAAGTGGTTTATTTCGTAAATAATAATGCTCTCTATTCCCTTCATTCCGATCAGGCTTCTTTTGTTGTTAAAAGCTCTATTTTTCTTCCAATGACTATGAAATTATCTTTTGTGTCCATATTAACAACCATATTCATCAAGAAAAAAAAATCCATATCTATACAATTTGTTCAATACTAACAAACACTACGTTCTATGATCATGATTAGGGTTTCTTATGGATGTAATCAGTTGAATTCCAAATTAAAGAATCCCTAAGAACATTTGTGGTTTTGGAAGATTCGTCTTTTGGTTCTAAAACCACTTTTTGACACAATGATCACGAGATTAACATTTTTGAGTAAATTACATAGTATATGAATTAAAACAGACATGTCGACGCACATTTGAAAATCTAAATGTGTTTAGTTCCATCAGCCAAAGGAGACATTCATCTTAATTTACATTTCTTACTAATGTGAAGTGGTTTATTTTGTAAATAATGATGCTTTCTATTCACTTCACGCTGATTAGGCTCCTTTTGTTGTTACAAGCACTATTTTTCCTCCAATGACTATGAAATCATCTTTTGTGTCCATATTAACAACTATAGTCATCAAGAAACAAATGACCATATCTATACAATTTGTTCAATACTAACAAACACTGTGTTCCATCATCTTGATTAGGGTTTCTTATTGATGTTAATTGGTTGAATTCCAAAATAAAGAATCCCTAAGAACATTTTTGGTTTTGGAAGATTCGACTTTTGGTTCCAAAACACATTTTGACACAATGATCATGAGATTAACATTTATGACTAAATTACATAGTACATTAATGATGCTTTCTATTCACTTCCTGCCAGTTAGGCTCCTTTTGTTGTTACAAGCACTATTTTTCTTCCAATGACTATGAAATTATCATTTGTGTCCATATTAATAACTATGTTCCTCAAGAAAAAAATGTCCATATCTATATAATTCATTCAATACTTACAAACAATGGAGTCTATCATCTTCATTAGGGTTTCTTACTGATGTTCATTGGTTGATTTAAAAAATAATGAATCCCTCAGAACATTTCTAGTTTGGAAGACTTGTCTTTTGGTTCCAAACACACTTTTTGACACAATGATCATGAGATTAACATTTATGACTAAATTACATAGTACATCAATTAAAACAGAGATGTCGATGTACTTTTGAAAATCTAAATGTGTTTAGTTCCATCAGCCAAAAGGGTCATTCATCTTAATTTACATTTCGTACTAATGTGAAGTGGTTTATTTCCTACATAATGATGCTTGCTGTTCACTTCATGCCAATTAGGCTCCTTTTGTTGTTACAAGCACTATTTTTCTTCCAATGACTATGAAATTATCATTTGTGTCCATATTAACAACTATGTTCCTCAAGAAAAAAATGTCTGCATCTATACAATTCATTCAATACTAACAAACAATGGGATCCATCATCTTGATTAGGGTTTCTTAGTGAGGTTAATTCGTTGATGTAAAAAATAATGAATCCCTCAGAACATTTCTGGTTTGGAAGACTTGTTTTTCGGTTCCAAACACACTTTTTGACACAATGATCATGAGATTAACATTTGTGACTAAATTGCACAGTATATTAATGAAAAAAACTTGTCCATGCACTATTGAAAATCTAAATGTGTTTAGTTTAATCACCAAATGTACTCATTCATCTTAGTTTGCTTTTCGTACTAATGTGCAGTGGTTTATTTCATAAATAATAATGCTCTCTATTCCCTTCATGCCGATCAGGCTCCTTTTGTTGTTGCAAGCTCTATTTTTCTTCCAATGACTATGAAATTATGTTTTGTGTCCATATTAACAACAATATTCATCAAGAAAAAAATGTCCATATCTATGCAATTCGTTCAATACTCACAAACACTACGTTTCGTGATCATGATTAGGGTTTCTTATTAATGTTAATTGGTTGACTTCCAAAATAAAGAATCCCTAAGAACATTTCTGGTTTTGGAAGATTCGTCTTTTGGTTCTAAACCCACTTTTTGATACAATGATCATGAGATTAACATTTATGAGTAAATTACATAAAATATTAATTAGAACAGGCATGTCGATGCACTTTTGAAAATCTAAATGTGTTTAGTTCCATCAACCAAAGGAGTCATTCATCTTAATTTATATTTCGTACTAATGTGAAGTGGTTTATTTGCTAAATAATGATGATTTCTATTCACTTCATGCCAATTAGGCTCCTTTCGTTGCTACAAGCGCTATTTTTCTTCCAATGACTATGAAATTATCTTTTGTGTCCATAATCACAACTATATTCATCAGGAAAAAAATGTTCATATCTATACAATTCGTTCAATACTAACAAATACTGTGTTCCATGATCTTGATTAGGGTTTCTTATTGATGTTAATTGGTTGAATTCAAAAATAAAGAATCCCTAATAACATTTCTGATTTTGGAAGATTCGTCTTTTGGTTCCAGACACACTTTTTGACACAATGATCATGAGATTAACATTTATGAGTAAATTACATAGTATATTAATTAAAACAGAGATGTGGACGCACTTTTGAAAATCTATTTGTGTTTAGTTCCATCAGCCAAAGGAGTCATTCATCTTAATTTACATTTCATACTAATGTGAAGTAGTTTATTTCCTAAATAATGATGCTTGATATTCACTTCATGCCAATTAGGCTCCTTTTGTTATTACAAGCACTATTTTTCTTGCAATGACTATGAAATTATCTTTTGTGTGCATATTAACAACTATAGTCATCAAGAAAAAAATGTCCATATCTATACAATTTGTTCAATACTAACAAACACTGTGTTGCATGATCTTGATTAGGGTTTCTTATTGATGTTAATTGGTTGAATTCCAAAATAAAGAATCCCTAAGAACATTTTTGGTTTTGGAAGATTGAACATTTGGTTCCAAAACACATTTTGACACAATGATGATGAGATTAACATTTATGACTAACTTACATAGTACATTAATTAAAACAGAGGTGTCGATGTACTATTGAAAATCTAAATGTGTTTAGTTCCAGCAGCCAAAGCGGTCATTTATCTTAATTTACATTTCGTACTAATGTGAAGTGGTTTATTTCCTACATAATGAAGCTTTCTATTCACTTCATGCCAATTAGGCTCCTTTTGTTGTTACAAGCACTATTTTTCTTCCAATGACTATGAAATTGTCATTTTTGTCCATATTAACAACTATGTTCCTCAAGAAAAAAATGGCCACATCTATACAATTCATTCAATACTAACAAACAATGGGGTCCATCATCTATATTAGGGTTTCTTAGTGATGCTAATTGGTTGATTTAAAAAATAATGAATCCCTAAGAATATTTCTGGTTTAGAAGACTTGTCTTTTGGTTCCAAACACGGTTTTTGACACAATAATCATGACATTAACATTTGTGACTAAATGGCACAGTATATTAATTAAAAAAAACATGTTGATGCACTATTGAAAATCTAAATGTGTTTAGTTTGATCACCAAATGGACTCATTCATCCTAGTTTACTTTTCGTACTAATGTGAAGTGGTTTATTTCCTAAATAATAACGCTCTCTATTCCCTTCATTCCGATCAGGCTTCTTTTGTTGTTACAAGCTCTATTTTTCTTCCAATGACCATGAAATTATCTTATGTGTCCATATTAACAACCATATTCATCAAGAAAAAAAAGTCCATATCTATACAATTCGTTCAATACTAACAAACACTACGTTCTGTGATCATGATTAGGGTTTCTTATTGATGTTAATCAGTAGAATTCCAAAATAAAGAATCCCTAAGAACATTTCTGGTTTTGGAAGATTCGTCTTTTGGTTCTAAACCCACTTTTTGACACAAGGATCATGAGATTAACATTTATGAGTAAATTACATAGTATATTAATGAAAACAAAGATGTCGACGCACTTTTGAAAATCTATATGTGTTTAGTTCCATCAGCCAAAGAATTCATTCATCTTAATTTACATTTCGTACTAATGTGAAGTGGTTTATTTCCTAAATAATGATGCTTTCTATTCACTTCTTGCCAATTAAGCTCCTTTTGTTGTTAAAAGCACTATTTTTCTTCCAATGACTATGAAATTATCTTTTGTGACCATATTCACAACTATATTCATCAAGAAAAAAATGTCCATATCTATACAATTCGTTCAATACTAACAAATACTGTTTTCCATGATCTTGATTAGGGTTTCTTATTGATGTTAATCGGTTGAATTCCAAAATAAAGAATCCCTAAGAACATTTCTGGTTTTGGAAGATTCGTCTTTTGGTTCTAAATCCACTTTTTGAGATAATGATCATGAGCTTAACATTTATGAGTAAATTACATAGTATATTAATTTAAACAGACATGTCGATGCACTTTTGAAAATCTAAATGTGTTTAGTTTCATCGGCCAAAGGAGTCATTCATCTTAATTTACATTTCGTACTAATGTGAAGTGGTTTATTTCCTAAATAATGATGCTTTCTATTCACTTCATGCCAATTAGGCTCCTTTTCTTGTTACAAGCACTATATTTCTTGCAGTGACTATGAAATTATCTTTTGTGTGCATATTAACAACTATAGTCATCAAGAAAAAAATGCCCATATCTATACAATTTGTTCAATACTAACAAACACTGTGTTCCATGATCTTGATTAGGGTTTCTTATTGATGTTAATTGGTTGAATTCCAAAATAAAGAATCCCTAAGAACATTTTTGGTTTTGGAAGATTCGACTTTTGGTTCTAAAACACATTTTCACACAATGATGATGAGATTAACATTTATGACCAAATTACGTAGTACATTAATTAAAACAGAGATGTCGATGTACTATTGAAAATCTAAATATGTTTAGTTCCATTAGCCAAAGGGGTCATTTATCTTAATTTACATTTTGTACTAATGTGAAGTGGTTTATTTCCTACATAATGAAGCTTTCTATTGACTTCATGCCAATTAGGCTCCTTTTGTTGTTACAAGCACTATTTTTCTTCCAATGACTATGAAATTATCATTTATGTCCATATTAACAACTATGTTCCTCAAGAAAATGTCCATATCTATACTATTCATTCAATACTAACAAACAATGGGGTCTATCATCTTGATTAGGGTTTCTTAGTGATGTTAACTGGTTGATTTAAAAAATAATGAATCCCTCAGAATATTTCTGGTCTGGAAGACTTGTCTTTTGGTTCCAAACACAGTTTTTGACACAATGATCATGAGATTAACATTTGTGACTAAATTGTACAGTATATTAATTAAAAAAACATGTTGATGCACTATTGAAAATCTAAATTTGTTTAGTTTCATCACCAAATGGACTCATTCATCTTAGTTTGCTTTTCGTACTAATGTGAAGTGGTTTATTTCCTAAATAATAATGCTCTCGATTCCCTTCATTCCGATCAGGCTTCTTTTGTTGTTACAAGTTCTATTTTTCTTGCAATGACTATGAAATTATCTTATGTGTCCATATTAACTACCATATTCATCAAGAAATAAAAGTCCATATCTATACAATTCGTTCAATACTAACAAACACTACGTTCTGTGATCATGATTAGGGTTTCTTATTGATGATAATCGGTTGAATTCCAAAATAAAGAATCCCTAAGAATATTTCTGGTTTTGGAAGATTCGTCTTTTGGTTATAAACCCACTTTTTGACACAAGGATCATGAGATTAACATTTATGAGTAAATTACATAGTATATTAATGAAAACAGAGATGTCGACGCACTTTTGAAAATCTATATGTGTTTAGTTCCATCAGCCAAAGAATTCATTCACCTTAATTTACATTTCGTACTAATGTGAAGTGGTTTATTTCCTAAATAATGATGCTTTCTATTCACTTCTTGCCAATTAGGCTCCTTTTGTTGTTACAAGCACTATTTTTCTTGCAATGACTATGAAATTATCTTTTGTGACCATATTCACAACTATATTCATCAAGAAAAAAATGTCCATATCTATACAATTCAATCAATGCTAACAAATACTGTGTTCCATGATCTTGATTAGGGTTTCTTATTGATGTTAATTGGTTGAATTCCAAAATAAAGAATCCCTAATAACATTTCTGGTTTTGGAAGATTCGTCTTTTTGTTCCAAACACACTTTTTGACACAATGATCATGAGATTAACATTTATGAGTAAATTACATAGTATATTAATTAAAACAGAGATGTGGACGCACTTTTGAAAATCTATTTGTGTTTAGTTCCATCAGCCAAAGGAGTCATTCATTATAATTTACATTTCATACTAATGTGAAGTGGTGTATTTCCTAAATAATGATGCTTGCTATTCACTTCATGCCATTTAGGCTCCTTTTGTTGTTACAAGCACTATATTTCTTGCAATGACTATGAAATTATCTTTTGTGTGCATATTAACAACTATAGTCATCAAGAAAAAAATGCCCATATCTATACAATTTGTTCAATACTAACAAACACTGTGTTCCATGATCTTGATTAGGGTTTCTTATTGATGTTAATTGGTTGAATTCCAAAATAAAGAATCCCTAAGAACATTTTTGGTTTTGGAAGATTGAACTTTTGGTTCCAAAACACATTTTGACACAATGATGATGAGATTAACATTTATGACTAACTAGTACATTAATTAAAACAGAGATGTCGATGTACTATTGAAAATCTAAATGTGTTTAGTTCCATTAGCGAAAGGGGTCATTTATCTTAATTTACATTTTGTACTAATGTGAAGTCGTTTATTTCCTACATAATGAAGCTTTCTATTCACTTCATTTAAATTAGGCTCCTTTTGTTGTTACAAGCACTATTTGTCTTCCAATGACTATGAAATTATCATTTGTGTCCATATTAACAACTATGTTCCTCAAGAAAAAAATGTCCACATCTATACAATTCATTCAATACTAACAAACAATGGGGTCCATCATCTATATTAGGGTTTCTTAGTGATGTTAATTGGTTGATTTAAAAAATAATGAATCCCTAAGAATATTTCTAGTTTGGAAGAATTGTCTTTTGGTTCCAAACACAGTTTTTGACACAATAATCATGAGATTAACATTTGTGACTAAATTGCACAGTATATTAATTAAAAAAAAACATGTTGATGCACTATTGAAAATCTAAATGTGTTTAGTTTCATCACCAAATGGACTCATTCATCCTAGTTTGCTTTTCGTACTAATGTGAAGTGGTTTATTTCCTAAATAATAACAACTATATTCATCAAGAAAAAAAATAAAAATGTCCATATCTATGCAATTCGTTCAATACTCACAAACACAAACTTCCGTGATCATGATTAGGGTTTCTTATTAATGTTAATTGGTTGAATTGCAAAATAAAGAATCCCTATGAACATTTCTGGTTTTGGAAGATTCGTCTTTTGCTTCTAAACCCACTTTTTGAGACAATGATCATGAGATTAACATCTATGAGTAAATTACATAGCATATTAATTAAAACAGACATGCCAATTAGGCTCCTTTTGTTGTTACAAGCACTATTTTTCTTACAATGACTATGAAATTATCTTTTGTGCGCATATTAACAATTATAGTCATCAAGAAAAAAATGTCCATATCTATACAATTTGTTCAATACTAACAAACATTGTGTTCCATGATCTTGATTAGGGTTTCTTATTGATGTTAATTGGTTGAATTCCAAAATAAAGAATCCCTAAGAAAATTTTTGCTTTTGGTAGATTCGACTTTTGGTTCCAAAACACATTTTGACACAATGATCATGAGATTAACATTTATGAGTAAATTACATAGTATATTAATTAAAACAGAGATGTTGACGCACTTTTGAAAATCTATTTGTGTTTAGTTCCATCAGCCAAAGGAGTCATTCATCTTAATTTACATTTCGTACTAATGTGAAGTGGTTTATTTCCAAAATAATGATGATTTCTATTCACTTCATGCCAATTAGGCTCCTTTCATTGTTACAAGCGCTATTTTTCTTCCAATGACTATGAAATTATCTTTTGTGTCCATAATCACAACTATATTCATCAAGAAAAAAATGTCCATATCTATACAATTCGTTCACTACTAACAAATACTGTGTTACTTGATCTTGATTAGGGTTTCTTATTGATGTTAATTTGTTGAATTCGAAAATAAAGAATCCCTAAGAACATTTCTGGTTTTGGAAGATTCGTCTTTTGGTTCTAAACCCACCTTTTGAGACAATGATCATGAGATTGACATCTATGAGTAAATTACATAGCATATTAATTAAAACAGACATGCCAATTAGGCTCCTTGTGTTGTTACAAGCACTATTTTTCTTGCAATGACTATGAAATTATCTTTTGTGCGCATATTAACAACTATAGTCATCAAGAAAAAAATGTCCATATCTATACAATTTGTTCAATACTAACAAACATTGTGTTCCATGATCTTGATTAGGGTTTCTTATTGATGTTAATTGGTTGAATTCCAAAATAAAGAATCCCTAAGAACATTTTTGGTTTTGGTAGATTCGACTTTTGGTTCCAAAACACATTTTGACACAACGATCATGAGATTAACATTTATGACTAAATTACATAGTACATTAATTAAAACAGAGATGTCGACGTACTTTTGAAAATCTAAATGTGTTTAGTTCCATCAGCCAAAGGGGTCATTCATCTTAATTTACATTTCGTACTAATGTGAAGTGGTTTATTTCCTACATAATTATGCTTTCTATTCACATCATGCCAATTAGGCTCCTTTTGTTGTTACAAGCACTATTTTTCTTCCAATGACTATGAAATTATCATTTGTGTCCATATTAACAACTATGTTCCTCAAGAAAAAAATGTCCATATCTATACAATTCATTCAATACAAACAAAAAATGGGGTCTATCCTCTTGGTTAGGGTTTCTTAGTGATGTTAATTGGTTGATTTACAAAATAATGAATCCCTCAGAACATTTCTGGTTTGAAAGGCTTGTCTTCTGGTTCCAAACACACATTTTGACACAATGATCATGAGATTAACATTTGTGACTAAATTGCACAGTATATTAATTAAAAAAAAACATGTTGATGCACTATTCAAAATCTAAATGTGTTTAGTTTCATCACCAAATGGACTCATTCATCTTAGTTTGCTTTTTGTACTAATTTGAAGTGGATTATTTCCTAAAGAATAATGCTCTCTATTCCCTTCATGCTGATCAGGCTCCATTTGTTGTTGCAAGCTCTATTTTTCTTCCAATGACTACAAAATTATCTTTTGTGTGCATATTAACAACTATATTCATCAAGAAAAAAATGTCCATATCTATGCAATTCGTTCAATACTCACAAACACTACGTTCCGTGATCATGATTAGGGTTTCTTATTAATGTTAATTGGTTGAATTCCAAAATAAAGAATCCCTAAGAACATTTCTGGTTTTGGAAGATTCGTCTTTTGGTTCCAAACACACTTTTTGACACAATGATCATGAGATTAACATTTATGAGTAAATTACATAGTATATTAATTAAAACAGAGATGTTGACGCACTTTTGAAAATCTATTTGTGTGTAGTTCCATCAGCCAAAGGAGTCATTCATCTTAATTTACATTTCATACTAATGTGAAGTGGTTTATTTCCTAAATAATGATGCTTGCTATTCACTTCATGCCAATTAGTCTCCTTTTGTTGTTACAAGCACTATTTTTCTTCCAATGACTATGAAATTATCTTTTGTGTGCATATTAACAACTATAGTCATCAAGAAAAAAATGTCCATATCTATTCAATTTGTTCAATACTAACAAACACTGTGTTCCATGATCTTGATTAGGGTTTCTAATTGATGTTAATTGGTTGAATTCCAAAATAAAGAATCCCTAAGAACATTTTTGGTTTTGGAAGATTTGACTTTTGGTTCCAAAACACATTTTGACACAATGATCATGAGAGTAACATTTATGACTAAATTACATAGTACATTAATTAAAACAGAGATGTCGATGTACTTTTGAAAATCTAAATGTGTTTAGTTCCATCAGCCAAACGGGTCATTTATCTTAATTTACATTTCGTACTAATGTGAAGTGGCTTTTTCCTACATAATGATGCTTTCTATTCACTTCATGCCAATTAGGCTCCTGTTGTTGTTACAAGCACTATTTTTCTTCCAATGACTATGAAATTATCATTTGTGTCCATATTAACAACTATGTTCCTCAAGAAAAAAATGTCCACATCTATAAAATTCATTCAATACTAACAAACAATGGTGTCCATCATCTATATTAGGGTATCTTAGTGATGTTAATTGGTTGATTTAAAAAATAATGAATCCCTAAGAATATTTCTGGTTTGGAAGACTTGTCTTTTGGTTCCAAACACACTTTTTGACACAATGATCATAAGATTAACATTTGTGACTAAATTGCACAGTATATTAATTAAAAAAAAACATGTTGATGCACAATTGAAAATCTAAATGTGTTTATTTTCATCACCAATTGTACTCATTCATCTTAGTTTGCTTTTCGTACTAATGTCTAGTGGTTTATTTCCAAAATAATAATGCTCTCTATTACCTTTATGCTGATCAGGCTCCTTTTGTTGTTGCAAGCTCTATTTTTCTTCCAATTACTATGAAATTATCTTTTGTGTCCATATTAACAACTATATTCATCAAGAAAAAAATGACCATATCTATACAATTCGTTCAATACACACAAACACTACGTTCCGTGATCATGATTAGGGTTTCTTATTAATGTTAATTGGTTAAATTGCAAAATAAAGAATCCCTAAGAACATTTCTGGCTTTGGAAGATTTCTCTTTTGGTTCTAAACCCACTTTTTGAGACAATGATCATGAGATTAACATCTACGAGTAAATTACATAGCATATTAACTAAAATAGACATGTCGATGCACTTTTGAAAATCTAAATATGTTTAGTTCCATCAGCCAATGGAGTCATTCATCTTAATTTACATTACGTACTAATGTGAAGTCTTTTATTTGCTAAATAACGATGCTTTCTATTCACTTTATGCCAATTAGGCTCCTTTCGTTGTTACAAGCGCTATTTTTCTTCCAATGACTATGAAATTATCTTTTGTGTCCACATTCACAACTATATTCATCAAGAAAAAAATGTCCATATCTATACAATTCGTTCAATACTAACAAATACTGTGTGTTCCATGATCTTGATTAGGGTTTCTTATTGATGTTAATTGGTTGAATTGCAAAATAAAGAATCCCTAAGAACATTTCTAGTTTTGGAAGATTTGTCTTTTGGTTCCAAACACACTTTTTGACACAATCATCATGAGATTAACATTTATGAGTAAATTACACAGTATATTAATCAAAACAGAGATGTCGACGTACTGTTGAAAATCTATATGTGTTTAGTTCCATCAGCCAAATGAGTCATTCATCTTAATTTACATTTCGTACTATTGTGAAGTGGTTTATTTCCTAAATAATGATGCTTTGTATTCACTTCATGCTACGCTCGTTTTGTTGTTACAAGCACTATTTTTCTTGCAATCACTATGAAATTATCTTTTGTGTGCATATTAACAATTATAATCATCAAGAAAAAAAATGTTCATATCTATACAATTTGTTCAATGCTAACAAACATTGTGTTCCATGATCTTGATTAGGGTTTCTTATTGATGTTAATTGGTTGAATTCCAAAATAAAGAATCTCTAAGAACATTTTTGGTTTTGGAAGATTCGACTTTTGGTTCCAAAACACATTTTGACACAATGATGATGAGATTAACTTTTATGACTAAATTACATAGTACATTAATTAAAACTGAGATGTCGATGTACTATTGAAAATCTAAATGTGTTTAGTTCCATCAGCCAAAGGGGTCATTTATCTTAATTTACATTTCGTACTAATGTGAAGTGGTTTATTTCCTACATAATGATGCTTTCTATTCACTTCATGCCAATTAGGCTCCTTTTGTTGTTACAAGCACTATTTTTGTTCCAATGACTATGAAATTATCATTTGTGTCCATATTAACAACTATGTTCCTCAAGAAAAAAATGTCCACACCTATACAATTCATTCAATACTAATAAACAATGGGGTCCATCATCTATATTAGGGTTTCTTCGTGATGTTAATTGGTTCATTTAAAAAATAATGAATCCCTAAGAATATTTCTAGTTTGGAAGACTTGTCTTTTGGTTCCAAACACAGTTTTTGACACAATGATCATGAGATTAACATTTGTGACTAAATTACATAGTATATTAATTAAAAAAAACATGTTGATGCACTATTGAAAATCTAAATGTGTTTAGTTTTATCACCAATTGTACTCATTCATCTTAGTTTGCTTTTCGTACTAATGTGAAGTGGTTTATTTCCAAAATAATAATGCTCTCTATTCCCTTGATGCCGATCAGGCTCCTTTTGTTGTTGCAAGCTCTATTTTTCCTCCAATTACTGTTAAATTATCTTTTGTGTCCATATTAACAACTATATTCATCGAGAAAAAAATGTCCATATCTATGCAATTCGTTCAATACTCACAAATACTACGTTCCGTGATCATGATTAGGGTTTCTTATTAATGTTAATTGGTTGAATTCCAAAATAAAGAATCCCTAAGAACATTTCTTGTTTTGGAAGATTTGTCTTTTGGTTCTAAACCCACTTTTTAATAGAATGATCATGAGATTAACATTTATGAGTAAATTACATAGTATATTAATTAGAACAGGCATGTCGACGGACTTTTGAAAATCTAAATGTGTTTAGTTCCATCAGCCAAAGGACTCATTCATCTTAAGTTATATTTCGTATTAATGTGAAGTCGTTTATTTTCTAAATAATGATGATTTCTATTCACTTCATGCCAATTAGGCTCCTTTCATTGTTACAATCGCTATTTTTCTTCCAATGACTATGAAATTATCTTTTGTGTCCATGATCACAACTATATTCATCAAGAAAAAAATGTCCATATCTATACAATTCGTTCAATACTAACAAATACTGTGTTGCATGATCTTGATTAGGGTTTCTTACTGATGTTAATTTGATGAATTCCAAAATAAAGAATCCCTGAGAACATTTCTGATTTTGGAAGATTCGTCTTTTGGTTATAAACCCACTTTTTGAGACAATGATCATGAGATTAACATATATGAGTAAATTACATAGCATATTAATTAAAATAGACGTGTCGATGCACTTTTGAAAATCTAAATATGTTTAGTTCCATCATCCAAAGGAGTCATTCATCTTAATTTACATTACGTACTAATGTGAAGTGATTTATTTCCTAAATAATGATGCTTTTTATTCACTTCATGCCAATTAGGCTCCTTTCGTTGTTACAAGCGCTATTTTTCTTCCAATGACTATGAAATTATCTTTTGTGTCCATATTCACAACTATATTGATTAAGAACAAAATGTCCATATCTATACAATTCGTTTAACACTAACAAATGCTGTGTTCCATGATCATGATGAGGGTTTCTTATTGATGTTACTTTGTTGAATTCTAAAATAAAGAATCCCTAAGAAAATTTCTGGTTTTGGAAGATTTGTCTTTTGGTTCCAAACACACTTTTTGACACAATGATCATGAGATTAACATTTATGAGTAAATTACACAGTATATTTAATTAAAACAGAGATGTCGACGTACTTTTGAAAATCTAGATGTGTTTAGTTCCATCAGCCAAAGGAGTCATTCATCTTAATTTACATTTCGTAATAATGTGAAGTGGTTTATTTTCTAAATAATGATGCTTTCTATTCACTTCATGCTAGGCTCCTTTTGTTGTTAGAAGCACTATATTTCTTGCAATGACTATGAAATTATCTTTTGTGTGCATATTAACAACTATAGTCATCAAGAAAAAAATGTCCATATCTATACAATTTGTTCAATACTAACAAACATTGTGTTCCATGATCTTGATTAGGGTTTCTTATTGATGTTAATTGGTTGAATTCCAAAATAAAGAATCCCTAAGAACATTTGTGGTTTTGGAAGATTCGACTTTTGGTTCCAAAAAACATTTTAACACAATGATCATGAGGTTAACATTTATGACTAAATTACATAGTACATTAATTGAAATAGAGATGTCGACATACTTTTGAAAATCTAAATGTGTTGAGTTCCATCAGCCAAAGGGGTCATTCATCTTAATTTAAATTTCGTACTAATGTAAAGTGGTTTATTTCCTACATAATGATGCTTTCTATTCACTTCATGCCAATTAGGCTCCTTTTGTTGTTACAAGCACTATTTTTGTTCCAATGACTATGAAATTATCATTTGTATCCATATTAACAACTATGTTCCTCAAGAAAAATATGTCCATATCTATACAATTCATTCAATACTAACAAACAATGGGGTCTATCATCTTGATTAGGGTTTCTTAGTGATGTTAATTGGTTGATTTACAAAATAATGAATCCCTCAGAACATTTCTGGTTTGGAAGGCTTGTCTTTTGGTTCCCAACACACTTTTTGACACAATCATCATTAGATTAACATTTGTAACTAAATTTCACAGTATATTAATTAAAAAAAAACATGTTCATGCACTATTGAAAATCTAAATGTGTTTAGTTTCATCACCAAATGGACTCATTCATCTTAGTTTGCTTTTCGTACTAATGTGAAGTGGTTTATTTCCTAAATGATAATGCTCTCTATTCCCTTCATGCCGATCAGGCTCCTTTTGTTGTTGTAAGCTCTATTTTTCTTCCAATGACTATGAAATTATCTTTTGTGTCCATATTAACAACTATATTCATCAAGAAAAAAATGTCCATATCTATGCAATTCGTTCAATACTCACAAACACTACGTTCTGTGATCATAATTAGGGTTTCTTATTGATGTTAATTGGTTGAATTCCAAAATAAAGAATCCCTAAGAACATTTCTGGTTTTGGAAGATTCGTCTTTTGGTTCTAAATCCACTTTTTGAGATAATGATCATGAGCTTAACATTTATGAGTAAATTACATAGTATATTAATTTAAACAGACATGTCGATGCACTTTTGAAAATCTAAATGTGTTTAGTTTCATTGGCCAAAGGAGTCATTCATCTTAATTTACATTTCGTACTAATGTGAAGTGGTTTATTTCCTAAATAATGATGCTTTCTATTCACTTCATGCCAATTAGGCTCCTTTCATTGTTACAAGTGCTATTTTTCTTCCAATGACTATGAAATTATCTTTTGTGTCTATATTAACAACTATATTCATCAAGAAAAAAATGTCCATATCTATGCAATTCGTTCAATACTCATAAACACTACGTTCTGTGATCATAATTAGGGTTTCTTATTGAGGTTAATTGGTTGAATTCCAAAATAAAGAATCCCTAAGAACATTTCTGGTTTTGGAAGATTCGTCTTTTGGTTCTAAACCCACCTTTTGAGACAATGATCATGAGATTAACATCTATGAGTAAATTACATAGCATATTAATTAAAATAGACGTGTCGATGCACTTTTGAAAATCTAAATATGTTTAGTTCCATCAGCCAAAGGAGTCATTCATCTTAATTTACATTACGTACTAATGTGAAGTGATTTATTTCCTAAATAATGATGCTTTTTATTCACTTCATGACAATTAGGCTCCTTTCGTTGTTACAAGCGCTATTTTTCTTCCAATGACTATGAAATTATCTTTTGTGTCCATATTCACAACTATATTGATCAAGAACAAAATGTCCATATCTATACAATTCGTTTAACACTAACAAATGCTGTGTTCCATGATCATGATGAGGGTTTCTTATTGATGTTACTTGGTTGAATTCTAAAATAAAGAATCCCTAAGAAAATTTCTGGTTTTGGAAGATTTGTCTTTTGGTTGCAAACACACTTTTTGACACAATGATCATGAGATTAACATTTATGAGTAAATTACACAGTATATTAATTAAAACAGAGATGTCGACGTACTTTTGAAAATCTAGATGTGTTTAGTTCCATCAGCCAAAGGAGTCATTCATCTTAATTTACATTTCGTAATAATGTGAAGTGGTTTATTTCCTAAATAATGATGCTTTCTATTCACTTCATGCTAGGCTCCTTTTGTTGTTAGAAGCACTATATTTCTTGCAATGACTATGAAATTATCTTTTGTGTGCATATTAACAACTATAGTCATCAAGAAAAAAATGTCCATATCTATACAATTTGTTCAATACTAACAAACATTGTGTTCCATGATCTTGATTAGGGTTTCTTATTGATGTTAATTGGTTGAATTCCAAAATAAAGAATCCCTAAGAACATTTGTGGTTTTGGAAGATTCGACTTTTGGTTCCAAAAAACATTTTAACACAATGATCATGAGGTTAACATTTATGACTAAATTACATAGTACATTAATTGAAATAGAGATGTCGACGTACTTTTGAAAATCTAAATGTGTTGAGTTCCATCAGCCAAAGGGGTCATTCATCTTAATTTAAATTTCGTACTAATGTGAAGTGGTTTATTTCCTACATAATGATGCTTTCTATTCACTTCATGCCAATTAGGCTCCTTTTGTTGTTACAAGCACTATTTTTGTTCCAATGACTATGAAATTATCATTTGTGTCCATATTAACAACTATGTTCCTCAAGAAAAATATGTCCATATCTATACAATTCATTCAATACTAACAAACAATGGGGTCTATCATCTTGATTAGGGTTTCTTAGTGATGTTAATTGGTTGATTTACAAAATAATGAATCCCTCAGAACATTTCTGGTTTGGAAGGCTTGTCTTTTGGTTCCCAACACACTTTTTGACACAATCATCATTAGATTAACATTTGTGACTAAATTGCACAGTATATTAATTAAAAAAAAAAACATGTTGATGCACTATTGAAAATCTAAATGTGTTTAGTTTCATCACCAAATGGACTCATTCATCTTAGTTTGCTTTTCGTACTAATGTGAAGTGGTTTATTTCCTACATGATAATGCTCTCTATTCCCTTCATGCCGATCAGGCTCCTTTTGTTGTTGTAAGCTCTATTTTTCTTCCAATGACTATGAAATTATCTTTTGTGTCCATATTAACAACTATATTCATCAAGAAAAAAATGTCCATATCTATGCAATTCGTTCAATACTCACAAACACTACGTTCTGTGATCATAATTAGGGTTTCTTATTGATGTTAATTGGTTGAATTCCAAAATAAAGAATCCCTAAGAACATTTCTGGTTTTGGAAGATTCGTCTTTTGGTTCTAAACCCACTTTTTGAGATAATGATCATGAGATTAACATTTATGAGTAAATTACATAGTATATTAATTTAAACAGACATGTCGATGCACTTTTGAAAATCTAAATGTGTTTAGTTTCATCGGCCAAAGGAGTCATTCATCTTAATTTACATTTCGTACTAATGTGAAGTGGTTTATTTCCTAAATAATGATGCTTTCTATTCACTTCATGCCAATTAGGCTCCTTTCATTGTTACAAGCGCTATTTTTCTTCCAATGACTATGAAATTATCTTTTGTGTCTATATTAACGACTATATTCATCAAGAAAAAAATGTCCATATCTATGCAATTCGTTCAATACTCATAAACACTACGTTCTGTGATCATAATTAGGGTTTCTTATTGATGTTAGTTGGTTGAATTCCAAAATAAAGAATCCCTAAGAACATTTCTGGTTTTGGAAGATTCGTCTTTTGGTTCTAAACTCACTTTTTGAGACAATGATCATGAGATTAACATCTATGAGTAAATTACATAGCATATTAATTAAAATAGACGTGTCGATGCACTTTTGAAAATCTAAATATGTTTAGTTCCATCAGCCAAAGGAGTCATTCATCTTAATTTACATTACGTACTAATGTGAAGTGATTTATTTCCTAAATAATGATGCTTTCTATTCACTTCATGCCAATTAGGCTCCTTTCGTTGTTACAAGCGCTATTTTTCTTCCAATGACTATGAAATTATATTTTGTGTCCATATTCACAACTATATTGATCAAAAAAAAAATGTCCATATCTATACAATTAGTTTAACACTAACAAATGCTGTGTTCCATGATCATGATGAGGGTTTCTTATTGATGTTAATTGGTTGAATTCTAAAATAAAGAATCCCTAAGAAAATTTTTGGTTTTGGAAGATTTGTCTCTTGGTTCCAAACACACTTTTTGACACAATGATCATGAGATTAACATTTATGAGTAAATTACACAGTATATTAATTAAAACAGAGATGTCGACGTACTTTTGAAAATCTAGATGTGTTTAGTTCCATCAGCCAAAGGAGTCATTCATCTTAATTTACATTTCGTAATAATGTGAAGTGGTTTATTTCCTAAATAATGATGCTTTCTATTCACTTCATGCTAGGCTCCTTTTGTTGTTAGAAGCACTATTTTTCTTGCAATGACTATGAAATTATCTTTTGTGTGCATATTAACAACTATAGTCATCAAGAAAAAAATGTCCATATCTATACAATTTGTTCAATACTAACAAACATTGTGTTCCATGATCTTGATTAGGGTTTCTTATTGATGTTAATTGGTTGAATTCCAAAATAAAGAATCCCTAAGAACATTTGTGGTTTTGGAAGATTCGACTTTTGGTTCCAAAAAACATTTTAACACAATGATCATGAGGTTAACATTTATGACTAAATTACATAGTACATTAATTGAAATAGAGATGTCGACGTACTTTTGAAAATCTAAATGTGTTTAGTTCCATCAGCCAAAGGGGTCATTCATCTTAATTTAAATTTTGTACTAATGTGAAGTGGTTTATTTCCTACATAATGATGCTTTCTATTCACTTCATGCCAATTAGGCTCCTTTCGTTGTTACAAGCGCTATTTTTCTTCCAATGACTATGAAATTATATTTTGTGTCCATATTCACAACTATATTGATCAAAAAAAAAATTTCCATATCTATACAATTAGTTTAACACTAACAAATGCTGTGTTCCATGATCATGATGAGGGTTTCTTATTGATGTTAATTGGTTGAATTCTAAAATAAAGAATCCCTAAGAAAATTTTTGGTTTTGGAAGATTTGTCTTTTGGTTCCAAACACACTTTTTGACACAATGATCATGAGATTAACATTTATGAGTAAATTACACAGTATATTAATTAAAACAGAGATGTCGACGTACTTTTGAAAATCTAGATGTGTTTAGTTCCATCAGCCAAAGGAGTCATTCATCTTAATTTACATTTCGTAATAATGTGAAGTGGTTTATTTCCTAAATAATGATGCTTTCTATTCACTTCATGCTAGGCTCCTTTTGTTGTTAGAAGCACTATTTTTCTTGCAATGACTATGAAATTATCTTTTGTGTGCAAATTAACAACTATAGTCATCAAGAAAAAAATGTCCATATCTATACAATTTGTTCAATACTAACAAACATTGTGTTCCATGATCTTGATTAGGGTTTCTTATTGATGTTAATTGGTTGAATTCCAAAATAAAGAATCCCTAAGAACATTTGTGGTTTTGGAAGATTCGACTTTTGGTTCCAAAAAACATTTTAACACAATGATCATGAGGTTAACATTTATGACTAAATTACATAGTACATTAATTGAAATAGAGATGTCGACGTACTTTTGAAAATCTAAATGTGTTTCGTTCCATCAGCCAAAGGGGTCATTCATCTTAATTTAAATTTTGTACTAATGTGAAGTGGTTTATTTCCTACATAATGATGCTTTCTATTCACTTCATGCCAATTAGGCTCCTTTTGTTGTTACAAGCACTATTTTTGTTCCAATGACTATGAAATTATCATTTGTGTACATATTAACAACTATCTTCCTCAAGCAAAATATGTCCATATCTATACAATTCATTCTATACTAACAAACAATGGGGTCTATCATCTTGATTAGGGTTTCTTAGTGATGTTAATTGGTTGATTTACAAAATAATGAATCCCTCAGAACATTTCTGGTTTGGAAGGCTTGTCTTTTGGTTCCCAACACACTTTTTGACACAATCATCATTAGATTAACATTTGTAACTAAATTGCACAGTATATTAATTAAAAAAAAAACATGTTGATGCATTATTGAAAATCTAAATGTGTTTAGTTTCATCACCAAATGGACTCATTCATCTTAGTTTGCTTTTCGTACTAATGTGAAGTGGTTTATTTCCTAAATGATAATGCCCTCTATTCCCTTCATGCCGATCAGGCTCCTTTTGTTGTTGTAAGCTCTATTTTTCTTCCGATGACTATGAAATTATCTTTTGTGTCCATATTAACAACTATATTCATGAAGAAAAAAATGTCCATATCTATGCAATTCGTTCAATACTCACAAACACTACGTTCTGTGATCATCATTAGGGTTTCTTATTGATGTTAATTGGTTGAATTCCAAAATAAAGAATCCCTAAGAACATTTCTGGTTTTGGAAGATTCGTCTTTTGGTTCTAAACCCACTTTTTGAGATAATGATCATGAGATTAACATTTATGAGTAAATTACATAGTATATTAATTTAAACAGACATGTCGATGCACTTTTGAAAATCTAAATGTGTTTAGTTTCATCGGCCAAAGGAGTCATTCATCTTAATTTACATTTCGTACTAATGTGAAGAGGTTTATTTCCTAAATAATGATGCTTTCTATTCACTTCATGCCAATTAGGCTCCTTTCATTGTTACAAGCGCTATTTTTCTTCGAATGACTATGAAATTATCTTTTGTGTCTATATTAACAACTATATTCATCAAGAAAAAAAATGTCCATATCTATGCAATTCGTTCAATACTCATAAACACTACGTTCTGTGATCATAATTAGGGTTTCTTATTGATGTTAATTGGTTGAATTCCAAAATAAAGAATGCCTAAGAACATTTCTGGTTTTGGAAGATTCGTCTTTTGGTTCTAAACCCACTTTTTGAGATAATGATCATGAGATTAACATTTATGAGTAAATTACATAGTATATTAATTTAAACAGACATGTCGATGCACTTTTGAAAATCTAAATGTGTTTAGTTTCATTGGCCAAAGGAGTCATTCATCTTAATTTACATTTCGTACTAATGTGAAGAGGTTTATTTCCTAAATAATGATGCTTTCTATTCACTTCATGCCAATTAGGCTCCTTTCATTGTTACAAGCGCTATTTTTCTTCGAATGACTATGAAATTATCTTTTGTGTCTATATTAACAACTATATTCATCAAGACAAAAAATGTCCATATCTATGCAATTCGTTCAATACTCATAAACACTACGTTCTGTGATCATAATTAGGGTTTCTTATTGATGTTAATTGGTTGAATTCCAAAATAAAGAATCCCTAAGAACATTTCTGGTTTTGGAAGATTCGTCTTTTGGTTCTAAACCCACTTTTTCAGATAATGATCATGAGATTAACATTTATGAGTAAATTAAATAGTATATTAATTTAAACAGACATGTCGATGCACTTTTGAAAATCTAAATGTGTTTAGTTTCATCGGCCAAAGGAGTCATTCATCTTAATTTACATTTCGTACTAATGTGAAGAGGTTTATTTCCTAAATAATGATGCTTTCTATTCACTTCATGCCAATTAGGCTCCTTTCATTGTTACAAGCGCTATTTTTCTTCGAATGACTATGAAATTATCTTTTGTGTCTATATTAACAACTACATTCATCAAGAAAAAAAATGTCCATATCTATGCAATTCATTCAATACTCATAAACACTACGTTCTGTGATCATAATTAGGGTTTCTTATTGATGTTAATTGGTTGAATTCCAAAATAAAGAATCCCTAAGAACATTTCTGGTTTTGGAAGATTCGTCTTTTGGTTCTAAACCCACTTTTTGAGATAATGATCATGAGATTAACATTTATGAGTAAATTACATAGTATATTAATTTAAACAGACATGTCGATGCACTTTTGAAAATCTAAATGTGTTTAGTTTCATCGGCCAAAGGAGTCATTCATCTTAATTTACATTTCGTACTAATGTGAAGAGGTTTATTTCCTAAATAATGATGCTTTCTATTCACTTCATGCCAATTAGGCTCTTTTCATTGTTACAAGCGCTATTTTTCTTCGAATGACTATGAAATTATCTTTTGTGTCTATATTAACAACTACATTCATCAAGAAAAAAAATGTCCATATCTATGCAATTCATTCAATACTCATAAACACTACGTTCTGTGATCATAATTAGGGTTTCTTATTGATGTTAATTGGTTGAATTCCAAAATAAAGAATCCCTAAGAACATTTCTGGTTTTGGAAGATTCGTCTTTTGGTTCTAAACCCACTTTTTGAGATAATGATCATGAGATTAACATTAATACGAAATATAACTTAAGATGAATGAGTCCTTTGGCTGATGGAACTAAACACATTTAGATTTTCAAAAGTCCGTCGACATGCCTGTTCTAATAAAAAAATGTCCATATTTATACAATTCGTTCAATACTAACAAATACTGTGTTCCATGATCTTGATTAGGGTTTCTTATTGATGTTAATTGGTTGAATTCCAAAATAAAGAATCCGCAATAACATTTCTGGTTTTGTAAGATTCGTCTTTTGGTTCCAAACACACTTTTTGACAAAATGATCGTTGAGATTAACTTTTATGAGTAAATTACATAGTATATTAATTAAAACAGGCATGTCGACGCACTTTTGAAAATCTAAATGTGTTTAGTTCCATCAGCCGAAGGAGTCATTCATCTTAATTTACATTTCGTACTAATGTGAAGTGGTTTATTTCCTAAATTATGTTTTGTGTCCATATTAACAACTATATTCATCAAGAAAAAAATGTCCATATCTATGCCATTCGTTCAATACTCACAAACACAAAGTTTCGTGATCATGATTAGGGTTTCTTATTAATGTTAATTGGTTGAATTCCAAAATAAAGAATCCCCAAGAACATTTCTGGTTTTGGAAGATTCGTCTTTTGGTTCTAAACCCACATTTTGAGACAATGATCATGAGATTAACATCTATGAGTAAATTACATAGCATATTAATTAAAACAGACATGCCAATTAGGCTCCTTTTGTTGTTAGAAGCACTATTTTTCTTGCAATGACTACGAAATTATCTTTTGTGTGCATATTAACAACTATAGTCATCAAGAAAAAAATATCCATATTTGTACAATTTGTTCAATACTAACAAACATTGTGTTCCATGATCTTGATTAGGGTTTCTTATTGATGTTAATTTGTTGAATTCCAAAATAAAGAATCCTTAAGAACATTTTTGGTTTTGGTAGATTCGACTTTTGGTTCCAAAACACATTTTGACACAACGATAATGAGATTAACATTTATGACTAAATTACATAGTACATTAATTAAAACAGAGATGTCGACGTACTTTTAAAAATCTAAATGTGTTTAGTTCCATCAACCAAAGGGGTCATTCATCTTAATTTAAATTTCGTACTAATATGAAGAGGTGTATTTCCTACATAATGATGCTTTCGATTCACTTCATGCCAATTAGGCTCCTTTTGTTGTTACAAGCACTATTTTTGTTCCAATGACTATGAAATTATCATTTGTGTCTATATTAACAAATATGTTCCTCAAGAAAAAAATGTCCATATCTATGCAATTCATTCAATACTAACAAACAATGGCGTCTATCATCTTGATTAGGGTTTCTTAGTGATGTTAATTGGTTGATTTTCAAAATAATGAATCCCTCAGAACATTTCTGGTTTGGAAGGCTTGTCTTCCGGTTCCAAACACACTTTTTGACACAATGATCATGAGATTAACATTTGTGACTAAATTGCATAGTATATTAATTAAAAAAAAAACATGTTGATGCACTATTCAAAATGTAAATGTGTTTAGTTTCATCAGCAAATGGACTCATTCATCTTAGTTTGCTTTTCGTACTAATGTGAAGTAGTTTATCTAAATAATAATGCTCTCTATTCCCTTCATGCCGATCAGGCTCCTTTTGTTGTTGCAAGCTCTATTTTTGTTCCAATTACTATGGAATTATCTTTTGTATCCATATTAACAACTATATTCATCAAGAAAAAAATGTCCATATCTATGCAATTCGTTCAATACTCACAAACACTACGTTCCGTGATCATGATTAGGGTTTCTTATTAATGTTAATTGGTTGAATTCCAAAATAAAGAATCCCTAAGTACATTTCTGGTTTTGGAAGATTCGTCTTTTGGTTCTAAATCCACTTTTTGACACAATGATCATGAGATTAACATTTATGAGTAAATTACATAGTATATTAATTAGAACAGGCATGTCGACGCACTTTTGAAAATCTAAATGTGTTTAGTTCCATCAGCCAAAGGAGTCATTCATCTTAATTTACATTTCTTACTAATGTGAAGTGGTTTATTTTCTAAATAATGATGATTTCTATTCACTTCATGCCAATTAGGCTCCTTTCGTTGTTACCAGCGCAATTTTTCTTCCAATGACTATGAAATTATCTTTTGTGTCCATAATCACAACTACGTTCATCAAGAAAAAAATGTCCATATCTATACAATTCGTTCAATACTAACAAATACTGTGTTCCATGATCTTGATTACGGTTTCTTATTCATGTTAATTGGTTGAATTCCAAAATAAAAAATCGTTAAGAAAATTTCTGGTTTTGGAAGATTCGTCTTTTGGTTGTAAACCCACTTTCTGAGACAATGATCATGAGATTAACATTTATGAGTAAATGACATAGTATATTCATTGAAACAGAGATGTTGATGCACTTTTGAAAATCTAAAAGTGTTTAGTTCCATCAGCCAAAGGAGTCATTCATCTTAATTTACATTTCTTACTAATGTGAAGTGGTTTATTTTCTAAATAATGATGATTTCTATTCACTTCATGCCAATTAGGCTCCTTTCGTTGTTACCAGCGCAATTTTTCTTCCAATGACTATGAAATTATCTTTTGTGTCCATAATCACAACTACGTTCATCAAGAAAAAAATGTCCATATCTATACAATTCGTTCAATACTAACAAATACTGTGTTCCATGATCTTGATTACGGTTTCTTATTCATGTTAATTGGTTGAATTCCAAAATAAAGAATCCCTAATAACATTTCTGGTTTTGGAAGATTTGTCTTTTGGTTCCAAACACAATTTTTGACACAATGATCATGAGATTAACATTTATGAGTAAATTACATAGTATATTAATTAGAACAGGCATGTCGACGCACTTTTGAAAATCTAAATGTGTTTAGTTCCATCAGCCAAAGGAGTCATTCATCTTAATTTACATTGCTTACTAATGTGAAGTGGTTTATTTCCTAAATAATAATGCTCTCTATTCCCTTCATGCCGATCAGGCTCCTTTTGTTGTTGGAAGCTTTATTTTTGTTCCAATTACTATGGAATTATCTTTTGTATCCATATTAACAACTATATTCATCAAGAAAAAAATGTCCATATCTATGCAATTCGTTCAATACTCACAAACACTACGTTCCGTGATCATGATTAGGGTTTCTTATTAATGTTAATTGGTTGAATTCCAAAATAAAGAATCCCTAAGTACATTTCTGGTTTTGGAAGATTCGTCTTTTCGTTCTAAATCCACTTTTTGACACAATGATCATGAGATTAACATTTATGAGTTAATTACATAGTATATTAATTAGAACAGGCATGTCGACGCACTTTTGAAAATCTAAATGTGTTTAGTTCCATCGGCCAAAGGAGTCATTCATCTTAATTTACATTTCTTACTAATGTGAAGTGGTTTATTTTCTAAATAATGATGATTTCTATTCACTTCATGCCAATTAGGCTCCTTTCGTTGTTACCAGCGCAATTTTTCTTCCAATGACTATGAAATTATCTTTTGTGTCCATAATCACAACTACGTTCATCAAGAAAAAAATGTCCATATCTATACAATTCGTTCAATACTAACAAATACTGTGTTCCATGATCTTGATTACGGTTTCTTATTGATGTTAATTGGTTGAATTCCAAAATAAAGAATCCCTAATAACATTTCTGGTTTTGGAAGATTCGTCTTTTGGTTCCAAACACAATTTTTGACACAATGATCATGAGATTAACATTTATGAGTAAATTACATAGTATATTAATTAGAACAGGCATGTCGACGCACTTTTGAAAATCTATTTGTGTTTAGTTCCATCTGCCAAAGGAGGAATTCATCTTAATTTACATTTCATACTAATGTGAAGTGGTTTATTTCCTAAATAATGATGCTTGCTATTCACTTCATTCCAATTAGGCTCTTTTTGTTGTTACAAGCACTATTTTTCTTGCAATGACTATGAAATTATATTTTGTGTGCATATTAACAACTATAGTCATCAAGAAAAAAATGTCCATATCTATACAATTTGTTCAATACTAACAAACATTGTGTTCCATGATCTTGATTAGGGTTTCTTATTGATGTTAATTGGTTGAATTCCGAAATAAAGAATCCCTAAGAACATTTCTGGTTTTGGAACATTCGTCTTTTGGTTCCACACACACTTTTTGACACAATGATCATGAGATTAACATTTATGAGTAAATTACATAGTATATTAATTAGAACAGGCATGTCGACGCACTTTTGAAGATCTAAATGTGTTTAGTTCCATCAGCCAAAGGAGTCATTCATCTTAATTTACATTTCTTACTAATGTGAAGTGGTTTATTTTCTAAATAATGATGATTTCTATTCACTTCCTGCCAATTAGGCTCCTTTCGTTGTTACAAGCGATATTTTTATTCCAATGACTATGAAATTATCTTTTGTGTCCACAATCACAACTACGTTCATCAAGAGAAAAATGTCCATATCTATACAATTCGTTCAATACTAACAAATACTGTGTTCCATGATCTTGATTACGGTTTCTTATTGATGTTAATTGGTTGAATTCCAAAATAAAGAATCCCTAATAACATTTCTGGTTTTGGAAGATTCGTCTTTTGGTTCCAAACACACTTTTTGACACAATGATCATGAGATTAACATTTATGAGTAAATTACATAGTATCTTAATTAGAACAGGCATATCGACGCACTTTTGAAAATCTATTTGTGTTCAGTTCCATCGGCCAAAGGAGTCATTCATCTTAATTTACATTTCATACTAATGTGAAGTGGTTTATTTCCTAAATAATGATGCTTGCTATTCACTTCATTCCAATTAGGCTCCTTTTGTTGATACAAGCACTATTTTTCTTACAATGACTATGAAATTATATTTTGTGTGCATATTAACAACTATAGTCATCAAGAAAAAAATGTCCATATCTATACAATTTGTTCAATACTAACAATCATTGTGTTCCATGATCTTGATTAGGGTTTCTTATTGATGTTAATTGGTTGAATTCCAAAATAAAGAATCCCTAAGAACATTTCTGGTTTTGGAAGATTCGTCTTTTGGTTCCACACACACTTTTTGACAGAATGATCATGAGATTAACATTTATGAGTAAATTACATAGTATATTAATTAGAACAGGCATGTCGACGCACTTTTGAAAATCTACATGTGTTTAGTTCCATCAGCCAAAGGAGTCATTCATCTTAATTTACATTTCGTACTAATGTGAAGTGGTTTATTTCCTAAATTATGTTTTGTGTCCATATTAACAACTATATTCATCAAGAAAAAAATGTCCATATCTATGCAATTCGTTCAATACTCACAAACACAAAGTTCCGTGATCATGATTAGGGTTTCTTATTAATGTTAATTGGTTGAATTCCAAAATAAAGAATCCCTAAGAACATTTCTGGTTTTGGAAGATTCGTCTTTTGGTTCTAAACCCACTTTTTGAGACAATGATCATGAGATTAACATCTATGAGTAAATTACATAGCATATTAATTAAAACAGACATGCAAATTAGGCTCCTTTTGTTGTTAGAAGCACTATTTTTCTTGCAATGACTATGAAATTATCTTTTGTGTGCATATTAACAACTATAGTCATCAAGAAAAAAATATCCATATTTGTACAATTTGTTCAATACTAACAAACATTGTGTTCCATGATCTTGATTAGGGTTTCTTATTAATGTTAATTTGTTGAATTCCAAAATAAAGAATCCTTAAGAACATTTTTGGTTTTGGTAGATTCGACTTTTGGTTCCAAAACACATTTTGACACAACGATCATGAGATTAACATTTATGACTAAATTACATAGTACATTAATTAAAACAGAGATGTCGACGTACTTTTAAAAATCTAAATGTGTTTAGTTCCATCAGCCAAAGGGGTCATTCATCTTAATTTACATTTCGTACTAATATGAAGTGGTTTATTTCCTACATAATGATGCTTTCTATTCACTTCATGCCAATTAGGCTCCTTTTGTTGTTACAAGCACTATTTTTGTTCCAATGACTATGAAATTATCATTTGTGTCTATATTAACAAATATGTTCCTCAAGAAAAAAATGTCCATATCCATACAATTCATTCAATACTAACAAACAATGGCGTCTATCATCTTGATTAGGGTTTCTTAGTGATGTTAATTGGTTGATTTTCAAAATAATGAATCCCTCAGAACATTTCTGGTTTGGAAGGCTTGTCTTTCGGTTCCAAACACACTTTTTGACACAATGATCATGAGATTAACATTTGTGACTAAATTGCACAGTATATTAATTAAAAAAAAAACATGTTGATGCACTATTCAAAATGTAAATGTGTTTAGATTCATCACCAAATGGACTCATTCATCTTAGTTTGCTTTTCGTACTAATGTGAAGTAGTTTATTTCCTAAATAATAATGCTCTCTATTCCCTTCATGCCGATCAGGCTCCTTTTGTTTTTGCAAGCTCTATTTTTGTTCCAATTACTATGGAATTATCTTTTGTATCCATATTAACAACTATATTCATCAAGAAAAAAATGTCCATATCTATGCAATTCGTTCAATACTCACAAACACTACATTCCGTGATCATGATTAGGGTTTCTTATTAATGTTAATTGGTTGAATTCCAAAATAAAGAATCCCTAAGTACATTTCTGGTTTTGGAAGATTCGTCTTTTGGTTCTAAATCCACTTTTTGACACAATGATCATGAGATTAACATTTATGAGTAAATTACGTAGTATATTAATTAGAACAGGCATGTCGACGCACTTTTGAAAATCTACATGTGTTTAGTTCCATCAGCCAAAGGAGTCATTCATCTTAATTTACATTTCGTACTAATGTGAAGTGGTTTATTTCCTAAATTATGTTTTGTGTCCATATTAACAACTATATTCATCAAGAAAAAAATGTCCATATCTATGCAATTCGTTCAATACTCACAAACACAAAGTTCCGTGATCATGATTAGGGTTTCTTATTAATGTTAGTTGGTTGAATTCCAAAATAAAGAATCCCTAAGAACATTTCTGGTTTTGGAAGATTCGTCTTTTGGTTCTAAACCCACTTTTTGAGACAATGATCATGAGATTAACATCTATGAGTAAATTACATAGCATATTAATTAAAACAGACATGCAAATTAGGCTCCTTTTGTTGTTAGAAGCACTATTTTTCTTGCAATGACTATGAAATTATCTTTTGTGTGCATATTAACAACTATAGTCATCAAGAAAAAAATATCCATATTTGTACAATTTGTTCAATACTAACAAACATTGTGTTCCATGATCTTGATTAGGGTTTCTTATTAATGTTAATTTGTTGAATTCCAAAATAAAGAATCCTTAAGAACATTTTTGGTTTTGGTAGATTCGACTTTTGGTTCCAAAACACATTTTAACACAACGATCATGAGATTAACATTTATGACTAAATTACATAGTACATTAATTAAAACAGAGATGTCGACGTACTTTTAAAAATCTAAATGTGTTTAGTTCCATCGGCCAAAGGGGTCATTCATCTTAATTTACATTTCGTACTAATATGAAGTGGTTTATTTCCTACATAATGATGCTTTCTATTCACTTCATGCCAATTAGGCTCCTTTTGTTGTTACAAGCACTATTTTTGTTCCTCAAGAAAAAAATGTCCATATCTATACAATTCATTCAATACTAACAAACAATGGCGTCTATCATCTTGATTAGGGTTTCTTAGTGATGTTAATTGGTTGATTTTCAAAATAATGAATCCCTCAGAACATTTCTGGTTTGGAAGGCTTGTCTTTCGGTTCCAAATACACTTTTTGACCCAATGATCATGAGATTAACATTTGTGACTAAATTGCACAGTATATTAATTAAAAAAAAAAACATGTTGATGCACTATTCAAAATGTAAATGTGTTTAGTTTCATCACCAAATGGACTCATTCATCTTAGTTTTCTTTTCGTACTAATGTGAAGTAGTTTATTTCCTAAATAATAATGCTCTCTATTCCCTTCATGCCGATCAGGCTCCTTTTGTTGTTGCAAGCTCTATTTTTGTTTCAACTACTGTGGAATTATCTTTTGTATCCATATTAACAACTATAGTCATCAAGAAAAAAATGTCCATATCTATGCAATTCGTTCAATACTCACAAACTCTACGTTCCGTGATCATGATTAGGGTTTCTTATTAATGTTAATTGGTTGAATTCCAAAATAAAGAATCCCTAAGTACATTTCTGGTTTTGGAAGATTCATCTTTTGGTTCTAAATCCACTTTTTGACACAATGATCATGAGATTACCATTTATGAGTAAATTACATAGTATATTAATTAGAACAGGCATGTCGACGCACTTTTGAAAATCTAAATGTGTTTAGTTCCATCAGCCAAAGGAGTCATTCATCTTAATTTACATTTCTTACTAATGTCAAGTGGTTTATTTTCTAAATAATGATGATTTCTATTCCCTTCATGACAATTAGGCTCCTTTCGTTGTTACAAGCACTATTTTTCTTCCAATGACTATGAAATTATCTTTTGTGTCCATAATCACAACTACATTCATCAAGAAAAAAATGTCCATATCTATACAATTCGTTCAATACTAACAAATACTTTGTTCCATGATCTTGATTAGGGTTTCTTATTGATGTTAATTGGTTGAATTCCAAAATAAAGAATCCCTAATAACATTTCTGGTTTTGGAAGATTCGTCTTTTGGTTCCAAACACACTTTTTGACACAATGATCATGAGATTAACATTTAAGAGTAAATTACATAGTATATTAATTAGAACAGGCATGTCGACGCACTTTTGAAAATCTATTTGTGTTTAGTTCCATTGGCCAAAGGAGGCATTCATCTTAATTTACATTTCATACTAATGTGAAGTGGTTTATTTCCTAAATAATGATGCTTGCTATTCACTTCATTCCAATTAGGCTGTTTTTGTTGTTACAAGCACTATTTTTCTTGCAATGACTATGAAATTATATTTTGTGTGTATATTAACAACTATAGTCATCAAGAAAAAAATGTCCATATCTATACAATTTGTTCAATAATAACAAACATTGTGTTCCATGATCTTGATTAGGGTTTCTTATTGATGTTAATTGGTTGAATTCCAAAATAACGAATCCCTAAAAACATTTCTGGTTTTGGAACATTCGTCTTTTAGTTCCACACACACTTTTTAACACAATGATCATGAGATTAACATTTATGAGTAAATTACATAGTATATTAATTAGAATAGGCATGTCGACGCACTTTTGAAGATCTAAATGTGTTTAGTTCCATCAGCCAAAGGAGTCATTCATCTTAATTTACATTTCTTACTAATGTCAAGTGGTTTATTTTCTAAATAATGATGATTTCTATTCACTTCCTGCCAATTAGGCTCCTTTCGTTGTTACAAGCGCTATTTTTATTCCAATGACTATGAAATTATCTTTTGTGTCCATAATCACAACTACATTCATCAAGAGAAAAATGTCCATATCTATACAATTCGTTCAATACTAACAAATACTATGTTCCATGATCTTGATTACGGTTTCTTATTGATGTTAATTGGTTGAATTTCAAAATAAAGAATCCATAATAAGATTTCTGGTTTTGGAAGATTCGTCTTTTGGTTCCAAACACACTTTTTGACACAATGATCATGAGATTAACATTTATGAGTAAATTACATAGTATCTTAATTAGAACAGGCATGTCGACGCACTTTTGAAAATCTATTTGTGTTCAGTTCCATCGACCAAAGGAGTCATTCATCTTAATTTACATTTCATACTAATGTAGTGGTTTATTTCCTAAATAATGATGCTTGCTATTCACTTCATCACAATTAGGCTCCTTTTGTTGATACAAGCACTATTTTTCTTACAATGACTATGAAATTATATTTTGTGTGCATATTAACAACTATAGTCATTAAGAAAAAAATGTCCATATCTATACAATTTGTTCAATACTAACAAACATTGTGTTCCATGATCTTGATTAGGGTTTCTTATTGATGTTAATTGGTTGAATTACAAAATAAAGAATCCCTAAGAACATTTCTGGTTTTGGAACATTCGTCTTTTGGTTCCACACACACTTTTTGACACAATGATCATGAGATTAACATTTATGAGTAAATTACATAGTATATTAATTAGAACAGGCATGTCGACGCACTTTTGAAAATCTAAATGTGTTTAGTTCCATCAGCCAAAGGAGTCATTCATCTTAATTTACATTTCTTACTAATGTGAAGTGGTTTATTTTCTAAATAATGATGATTTCTATTCACTTCATGCCAATTAGGCTCCTTTCGTTGTTACAAGCGCTATTTTTCTTCCAATGACTATGAAATTATCTTTGGTGTCCATAATCACAACTACATTCGTCAAGAAAAAAATGTCCAAATCTGTACAATTCGTCCAACACTAACAAATACTGTGTTCCAAGATCTTGATTACGGTTTCTTATTGATGTTAATTGGTTGAATTCCAAAATAAAGAATCCCTCATAACATTTCTGGTTTTGGAAGATTCGTCTTTTGGTTCCAAACACATTTTTTGACACAATGATCATGAGATTAACATTTATGAGTAAATTACATAGTATATTAATTAGAATAGGCATGCCGACGCACTTTTGAAAATCTATTTGTGTTTAGTTCCATCAGCCAAAGGAGTCATTCATCTTAATATACATTTCATACTAATGTGAAGTGGTTTATTTCCTAAATAATGATGCTTGCTATTCACTTCATTCCAATTAGGCTCTTTTTGTTGTTACAAGCACTATTTTTCTTGCAATGACTATGAAATTATATTTTGTGTGCATATTAGCAACTATAGTCATCAAGAAAAAAATGTCCATATCTATACAATTTGTTCAATACTAACAAACATTGTGTTCCATGATCTTGATTAGAGTTTCTTATTGATGTTAATTGGATGAATTCCAAAATAAAGAATCCCTAAGAACATTTCTGGTTTTGGAAGATTTGACTTTTGGTTCCACACACACTTTTTGACACAATGATCATGAGATTAACATTTATGAGTAAATTACATAGTATATTAATTAGAACAGGCATGTCGACGCTCTTTTGAAAATCTAAATGTGTTTAGTTCCATCAGCCAAAGGAGTCATTCATCTTAATTTACATTTCTTACTAATGTGAAGTGGTTTATTTTCTAAATAATGATGATTTCTATTCACTTCATGCCAATTAGGCTCCTTTCGTTGTTACAAGCGCTATTTTTCTTCCAATGACTATGAAATTATCTTTGGTGTCCATAATCACAACTACATTCGTGAAGAAAAAAATGACCAAATCTGTACAATTCGTCCAACACTAACAAATACTGTGTTCCAAGATCTTGATTACGGTTTCTTATTGATGTTAATTGGTTGAATTCCAAAATAAAGAATCCCTCATAACATTTCTGGTTTTGGAAGATTCGTCTTTTGGTTCCAAACACACTTTTTGACACAATGATCATGAGATTAACATTTATGAGTAAATTACATAGTATATTAATTAGAATAGGCATGCCGACGCACTTTTGAAAATCTATTTGTGTTTAGTTCCATCAGCCAAAGGAGTCATTCATCATAATATACATTTCATACTAATGTGAAGTGGTTTATTTCCTAAATAATGATGCTTGCTATTCACTTCATTCCAATTAGGCTCTTTTTGTTGTTACAAGCACTATTTTTCTTGCAATGACTATGAAATTATATTTTGTGTGCATATTAACAACTATAGTCATCAAGAAAACAATGTCCATGTCTATACAATTTGTTCAATACTAACAAACATTGTGTTCCATGATCTTGATTAGAGTTTCTTATTGATGTTAATTGGATGAATTCCAAAATAAAGAATCCCTAAAAACATTTCTGGTTTTGGAAGATTTGTCTTTTGGTTCCACACACACTTTTTGACACAATGATCATGAGATTAACATTTATGAGTAAATTACATAGTATATTAATTAGAACAGGCATGTCGACGCTCTTTTGAAAATCTAAATGTGTTTAGTTCCATCAGCCAAAGGAGTCATTCATCTTAAATTACATTTCTTACTAATGTGAAGTGGTTTATTTTCTAAATAATGATGATTTCTATTCACTTCATGCCAATTAGGCTCCTTTCATTGTTACAAGCGCTATTTTTCTTCCAATGACTATGAAATTATCTTTTGTGTCCATAATCACAACTACATTCGTCAAGAAAAAAAATGTCCAAATCTGTACAATTCGTCCAACACTAACAAATACTGTGTTCCAAGATCTTGATTACGGTTTCTTATTGATGTTAATTGGTTGAATTCCAAAATAAAGAATCCCTCATAACATTTCTGGTTTTGGAAGATTCGTCTTTTGGTTCCAAACACACTTTTTGACACAATGATCATGAGATTAACATTTATGAGTAAATTACATAGTATATTAATTAAAACAGAGATGTGGACGCACTTTTGAAAATCTATTTGTGTTCAGTTCCATCGGCCAAAGGAGTCATTCATCTTAATTTACATTTCATACTAATGTGAAGTGGTTTATTTCCTAAATAATGATGCTTGCTATTCACTTCATTCCAATTAGGCTCTTTTTGTTGTTACAAGCACTATTTTTCTTGCAATGACTATGAAATTATATTTTGTGTGCATATTAACAACTATAGTCATCAAGAAAACAATGTCCATGTCTATACAATTTGTTCAATACTAACAAACATTGTGTTCCATGATCTTGATTAGAGTTTCTTATTGATGTTAATTGGATGAATTCCAAAATAAAGAATCCCTAAAAACATTTCTGGTTTTGGAAGATTTGTCTTTTGGTTCCACACACACTTTTTGACACAATGATCATGAGATTAACATTTATGAGTAAATTACATAGTATATTAATTAGAACAGGCATGTCGACGCTCTTTTGAAAATCTAAATGTGTTTAGTTCCATCAGCCAAAGGAGTCATTCATCTTAAATTACATTTCTTACTAATGTGAAGTGGTTTATTTTCTAAATAATGATGATTTCTATTCACTTCATGCCAATTAGGCTCCTTTCGTTGTTACAAGCGCTATTTTTCTTCCAATGACTATGAAATTATCTTTTGTGTCCATAATCACAACTACATTCGTCAAGAAAAAAAATGTCCAAATCTGTACAATTCGTCCAACACTAACAAATACTGTGTTCCAAGATCTTGATTACGGTTTCTTATTGATGTTAATTGGTTGAATTCCAAAATAAAGAATCCCTCATAACATTTCTGGTTTTGGAAGATTCGTCTTTTGGTTCCAATCACACTTTTTGACACAATGATCATGAGATTAACATTTATGAGTAAATTACATAGTATATTAATTAAAACAGAGATGTGGACGCACTTTTGAAAATCTATTTGTGTTCAGTTCCATCGGCCAAAGGAGTCATTCATCTTAATTTACATTTCATACTAATGTGAAGTGGTTTATTTCCTAAATAATGATGCTTGCTATTCACTTCATCACAATTAGGCTCCTTTTGTTGATACAAGCACTATTTTTCTTACAATGACTATGAAATTATATTTTGTGTGCATATTAATAACTATAGTCATTAAGAAAAAAATGTCCATATCTATACAATTTGTTCAATACTAACAATCATTGTGTTCCATGATCTTGATTAGGGTTTCTTATTGATGTTAATTGGTTGAATTCCAAAATAAAGAATCCCTAAGAACATTTCTGGTTTTGGAACATTCGTCTTTTGGTTCCACACACACTTTTTGACACAATGATCATGAGATTAACATTTATGAGTAAATTACATAGTATATTAATTAGAACAGGCATGTCGACGCACTTTTGAAAATCTAAATGTGTTTAGGTCCATCAGCCAAAGGAGTCATTCATCTTAATTTACATTTCGTACTAATGTGAAGTGGTTTATTTCCTAAATAATGATGATTTCTATTCACTTCATGCCAATTAGGCTGCTTTCATTGTTACAAGTGCTATTTTTCTTCCAATGACTATGAAATTATCTTTTGTGTCCATAATCACAACTATATTCATAAAGAAAAAAATGTTCATATCTATTCAATTCGTTCATTACTAACAAATACTGTGTTGCATGATCTTGATTAGGGTTTCTTATTGATTTAATGTGTTGAATTCCAAAATAAAGAATCCCTTAGAACATTTCTGGTTTTGGAAGATTCGTCTTTTGGTTCTAAACCCACTTTTTCAGACAATGATCATGAGATTATCAACTATGAGTAAATTACATAGCATATTAATTAAAACAGACATGCCAATTAGGCTCCTTTTGTTGTTACAAGCACTATTTTTCTTGCAATGACTATGAAATTATCTTTGGTGCGCATATTAACAACAATAGTCATCAAGAAAAAAATGTCCATATCTATACAATTTGTTCAATACTAACAAAGATTGTGTTCCATGATCTTGATTAGGGTTTCTTATTGATGTTAATTGGTTGAATTCCAAAATAAAGAATCTCTAAGAACATTTTGGGTTTTGGTAGATTCGACTTTTGGTTCCAAAACACATGTTGATAGAACGATCATGAGATTAACATTTATGACTAAATTACATAGGACATTAATTAAAATAGAGATGTCGACGTACTTTTGAAAATCTAAATGTGTTTAGTTCCATCAGCCAAAGGGGTCATTCAACTTAATTTACATTTCGTACTAATGTGAAGTGGTTTATTTCCCACATAATGATGCTTTCTATTAACTTCATGCCAATTAGGCTCCTTTTGTTGTTACAAGCACTATTTTTCTTCCAATGACTATGAAATTATCATTTGTGTCCATATGAACAGCTATGTTCCTCAAGAAAAAATGTCCATATCTATACAATTCATTCAATACTAACAAACAATGGGGTCTATCATCTTGATTAAGGTTTCTTAGTGATGTTAATTGGTTGATTTACAAAATAATGAATCCCTCAGAACATTTCTGGTTTGGAAGGCTTGTATTTTTGTTCCAAACACACTTTTGACACAATGATGATGAGATTAACATTTGTGACTAAATTGCACAGTATATTAATTAAAAAAAACATGTTGATGCACTATTCAAAATGTAAATGTGTTTTGTTTCATCACCAAATGGACTCATTCAACTTAGTTTGCTTTTCGTACTAATGTGAAGTGGTTTATTTCCAAAAAAATAATGCTCTCTATTCCCTTCATGTCGATCAGGCTCCTTTTGTTGTTGCAAGCTCTATTTTTGTTCCAATTACTATGGAATTATCTTTTGTGTCCATATTAACAACTATATTCATCAAGAAAAAAATGTCCATATCTATGCAATTTCTTTCAATACTCACAAACACTACGTTTCGTGATCATGATTAGGGTTTCTTATTAATGTTAATTGGTTGAATTCCAAAATAAAGAATCCCTAAGTACATTTCTGGTTTTGGAAGATTCGTCTTTTGGTTCTAAACCCACTTTTTGACACAATGATCATGAGATTAACATTTATGAGTAAATTACATAGTATATTAATTAGAACAGGCATGTCGACGCACTTTTGAAAATCTATTTGTGTTTAGTTCCATCAACCAGAGGAGTCATTCATCTTAATTCACATTTCATACTAATGTGAAGTGGTTTATTTCTTAAATAATTATGCTTTCTATTCACTTCGTGCCGATTAGGCTCCTTTCATTGTTACAAGCACTATTTTTCTTCCAATGACTATGAAATTATCTTTTGTGTCCACATTCACAACTATATTCATTAAGAAAAAAATGTCCATATCTATACAATTCGTTCAATACTAACAAATACTGTGTTCCATGATCTTGATTACGGTTTCTTATTGATGTTAATTGGTTGAATTCCAAAATAAAGAATCCCTAATAACATTTCTGGTTTTGGAAGATTCGTCTTTTGGTTCCAAACACACTTTTTGACACAATGATCATGAGATTAACATTTATGAGTAAATTACATAGTATATTAATTAGAACAGGCATGTCGACGCACTTTTGAAAATCTATTTGTGTTTAGTTCCATCAGCCAAAGGAGTCATTCAGCTTAATTTACATTTCATACTAATAAGAAGTGGTTTATTTCCTAAATAATGATGCTTGCTATTCACTTCATTCCAATTAGGCTCTTTTTGTTGTTACAAGCACTATTTTTGTTGCAATGACTATGAAATTATATTTTGTGTACATATTAACAACTATAGTCATCAAGAAAAAAATGTCCATATCTATACAATTTGTTCAATACTAACAAACATTGTGTTCCATGATCTTGATTAGGGTTTCTTATTGATGTTAATTGGTTGAATTCCAAAATAAAGAATCCCTAAGAACATTTCTGGTTTTGGAAGATTTGTCTTTTGGTTCCACACACACTTTTTGACACAATGATCATGAGATTAACATTTATGAGTAAATTACATAGTATATTAATAAGAACAGGCATGTCGACGCACTGTTGAGAATCTAAATGTGTTTAGTTCCATCAGCCAAAGGAGTCATTCATCTTAATTTACATTTCTGACTAATGTGGAGTGGTTTATTTTCTAAATAATGATGATTTCTATTCACTTCATGCCAATTAGGCTCCTTTCGTTGTTACAAGCGCTATTTTTCTTCCAATGACTATGAAATTATCTTTTGTGTCCATAATCACAACTACATTCATCAAGAAAAAAATGTCCATATCTATACAATTCGTTCAATACTAACAAATACTGTGTTCCATGATCTTGATTACGGTTTCTTATTGATGTTAATTGGTTGAATTCCAAAGTAATGAATCCCTAATAACATTTCTGGTTTTGGAAGATTCGTCTTTTGGTTCCAAACACACTTTTTGACACAATGATCATGAGATTAACATTTATGAGTAAATTACATAGTATATTAATTAAAACAGAGATGTGGACGCACTTTTGAAAATCTATTTGTGTTCAGTTCCATCGGCCAAAGGAGTCATTCATCTTAATTTACATTTCATACTAATGTGAAGTGGTTTATTTCCTAAATAATGATGCTTGCTATTCACTTCATTCCAATTAGGCTCCTTTTGTTGTTACAAGCACTGTTTTTCTTGCGATGTCTATGAAATTATATTTTGTGTGCATATTAACAACTATAGTCATTAAGAAAAAAATGTCCATATCTATACAATTTGTTCAATACTAACAAACATTGTGTTCCATGATCTTGATTAGGGTTTCTTATTGATGTTAGTTGGTTGAATTCCAAAATAAAGAATCCCTAAGAACATTTCTGGTTTTGGAAGATTCGTCTTTTGGTTCCACACACACTTTTTGACACAATGATCATGAGATTAACATTTATGAGTAAATTACATAGCATATTAATTAAAACAGAGATGTTGACGCACTTTTGAAAATCTAAATGTGTTTAGTTCCATCAGCCAAAGGAGTCATTCATCTTAATTTAAATTTCGTACTAATGTGAAGTGGTTTATTTCCTAAATAATGATGATTTCTATTCACTTCATGCCAATTAGGCTCCTTTCATTGTTACAAGCGCTATTTTTCTTCCAATGACTATGAAATTATCTTTTGTGTCCATAATCACAACTATATTCATCAAGAAAAAATGTCCATATCTATACAATTCGTTCATTACTAACAAATACTGTGTTGCATGATCTTGATTAGGGTTTCTTATTGATGTTAATTTGTTGAATTCCAAAATAAAGAATCCCTTAGAACATTTCTGGTTTTGGAAGATTCGTCTTTTCGTTCTAAACCCACTTTTTCAGACAATGATCATGAGATTAACAACTATGAGTAAATTACATAGCATATTAATTAAAACAGACATGCCAATTAGGCTCCTTTTGTTGTTACAAGCACTATTTTTCTTGCAATGACTATGAAATTATCTTTGGTGCGCATATTAACAACTATAGTCATCAAGAAAAAAATGTCCATATCTATACAATTTGTTCAATACTAACAAAGATTGTGTTCCATTATCTTGATTAGGGTTTCTTATTGATGTTAATTGGTTGAATTCCAAAATAAAGAATCCCTAAGAACATTTTTGGTTTTGGTAGATTCGACTTTTGGTTCCAAAACACATTTTGATAGAACGATCATGAGATTAACATTTATGACTAAATTACATAGTACATTAAGTAAAACAGAGATGTCGACGTACTTTTGAAAATCTAAATGTGTTTAGTTCCATCAGCCAAAGGGGTCATTCATCTTAATTTACATTTCGTACTAATGTGAAGTGGTTTATTTCCCACATAATGATGCTTTCTATTCACTTCATGCCAATTAGGCTCCTTTTGTTGTTACAAGCACTATTTTTCTTCCAATGACTATGAAATTATCATTTGTGTCCATATGAACAACTATGTTCCTCAGGAAAAAAATGTCCATATCTATACAATTCATTCAATACTAACAAACAATGGGGTCTATCATCTTGATTAGGGTTTCTTAGTGATGTTAATTGGTTGATTTACAAAATAATGAATCCCTCAGAACATTTCTGGTTTGGAAGGCTTGTATTTTGGTTCCAAACACACTTTTGACAGAATGATGATGAGATTAACATTAGTGACTAAATTGCACAATATATTAATTAAAAAAAACATGTTGATGCACTATTACAAATGTAAATGTGTTTAGTTTCATCACCAAATGGACTCATTCAACTTAGTTTGCTTTTCATACTAATGTGAAGTGGTTTATTTCCAAAAAAATAATGCTCTCTATTCCCTTCATGCCGATCAGGCTCCTTTTGTTGTTGCAAGCTCTATTTTTGTTCCAATTACTATGGAATTATCTTTTGTGTCCATATTAACAACTATATTCATCAAGAAAAAAATGTCCATATCTATACAAGTCGTTCAATACTCACAAACACTACGTTCCGTGAATAGGATTAAGGTTTCTTATTAATGTTAATTGGTTGAATTCCAAAATAAAGAATCCCTAAGTACATTTCTGGTTTTGGAAGATTCGTCTTTTGGTTCTAAACCCACTTTTTGACACAATGATCATGAGATTAACATTTATGAGTAAATTACATAGTATATTAATTAGAACAGGCATGTCGACGCACTTTTGAAAATCTAATTGTGTTTAGTTCCATCAACCAAAGGAGTCATTCAACTTAATTTACATTTCATACTAATGTGAAGTGGTTTATTTCCTAAATAATGATGCCTGCTATTCACTTCATTCCTATTAGGCTCTTTTTGTTGTTACAAGCACTATTTTTCTTGCAATGACTATGAAATTATATTTTGTGTGCATATTAACAACTATAGTCATCAAGAAAAAAATGTCCATATCTATACAATTTGTTCAATACTAACAAACATTGTGTTCCATGATCTTGATTAGGGTTTCTTATTGATGTTAATTGGTTGAATTCCAAAATAAAGAATCCCTAAGAACATTTCTGCTTTTGGAAGATTCGACTTTTGGTTCCACACACACTTTTTGACACAATGATCATGAGATTAACATTTCTGAGTAAATATCATAGTATATTAATTAGAACAGGCATGTCGACGCACTTTTGAAAATCTAAATGTGTTTAGTTCCATCAGTCAAAGGAGTCATTCATCTTAATTTACATTTCTTACTAATATGAAGTGGTTTATTTTCTAAATAATGATGATTTATATTCACTTGATGCCAATTAGGCTCCTTTCGTTATTACATGCGCTATTTTTCTTCCAATGACTATGAAATTACATTTTGTGGGCATAATCACAACTACATTCATCAAGAAAAAAATGTCCATATCTATACAATTCGTTCAATACTAACAAATACTGTGTTCCATGATCTTGATTACGGTTTCTTATTGATGTTAATTGGTTGAATTCCAAAATAAGGAATCCCTAAGTACATTTCTGGTGTTGGAAGATTCGTCTTTTGGTTCTAAACCCACTTTTTGACACAATGATCATGAGATTAACATTTATGAGTAAATTACATAGTATATTAATTAGAACAGGCATGTCGACGCACTTTTGAAAATCTAATTGTGTTTAGTTCCATCAACCAAAGGAGTCATTCATCTTAATTTACATTTCATACTAATGTGAAGTGGTTTATTTCCTAAATAATGATGCCTGCTATTCACTTCATTCCTATTAGGCTCTTTTTGTTGTTACAATCACTATTTTTTTTGCAATGACTATGAAATTATATTTTGTGTGCATATTAACAACTATAGTCATCAAGAAAAAAATGTCCATATCTATACAATTTGTTCAATACTAACAAACATTGTGTTCCATGATCTTGATTAGGGTTTCTTATTGATGTTAATTGGTTGAATTCCTAAATAAAGAATCCCTAAGAACATTTCTGGTTTTGGAAGATTCGACTTTTGGTTCCACACACACTTTTTGACACAATGATCATGAGATTAACATTTCTGAGTAAATATCATAGTATATTAATTAGAACAGGCATGTCGACGCACTTTTGAAAATCTAAATGTGTTTAGTTCCATCAGTCAAAGGAGTCATTCATCTTAATTTACATTTCTTACTAATGTGAAGTGGTTTATTTTCTAAATAATGATGATTTATATTCACTTGATGCCAATTAGGCTTGTTTCGTTGTTACATGCACTATTTTTCTTCCAATGACTATAAAATTATATTTTGTGGCCATAATCACAACTACATTCATCAAGAAAAAAATGTCCATATCTATACAATTCGTTCAATACTAACAAATACTGTGTTCCATGATCTTGATTACGGTTTCTTATTGATGTTAATTGGTTGAATTCCAAAATAAAGAATCCCTAATAACATTTCTGGTTTTGGAAGATTCGTCTTTTGGTTCCAAACACACTTTTTGACACAATGATCATGAGATTAACATTTATGAGTAAATTACATAGTATATTAATTAGAACAGGCATGTCGACGCACTTTTGAAAATCTATTTGTGTTTAGTTCCATCGGCCAAAGGAGTCATTCATCTTAATTTACATTTCATACTAATGTGAAGTGGTTTATTTCCTAAATAATGATGCTTGCTATTCACTTCATTCCTATTAGGCTCTTCTTGTTGTTACAAGCACTATTTTTCTTGCAATGACTATGAAATTATATTTTGTGTGCATATTAACAACTATAGTCATCAAGAAAAAAATGTCCATATCTATACAATTTGTTCAATACTAACAAACATTGTGTTCCATGATCTTGATTAGGGTTTCTTATTGATGTTAATTGGTTGAATTCCGAAATAAAGAATCCCTAAGAAGATTTCTGGTTTTGGAAGATTTGTCTTTTGCTTCCACACACACTTTTTGACACAATGATCATGAGATTAACATTTATGAGTAAATTACATAGTATATTAATTAGAACAAGCATGTCGACGCACTTTTGAAAATCTATTTGTGTTTAGTTCCATTAGCCAAAGGAGTGATTCATGTTAATTCACATTTCATACTAATGTGAAGTGGTTTATTTCCTAAAAAATGATGCTTGCTAGTCACTTCATTCCAATTAGGCTCTTTTTGTTGTTACAAGCACTATTTTTCTTGCAATGACTATGAAATTATATTTTGTGTGCATATTAACAACTATAGTCATCAAGAAAAAAATGTCCATATCTATACAATTTGTTCAATACTAACAAAACATTGTGTGTTCCATGATCTTGATTAGGGTTTCTTATTGATGTTAATTGGTTGAATTTCGAAATAAAGAATCCCTAAGAACATTCCAGGTTTTGGAAGATTCGTCTTTTTGTTCTAAACCCACCTTTTGACACAATGATCATGAGATTAAGATTTATGAGTAAATTACATAGTATATTCATTTAAACAGAGATGTCAATGCACTTTTGAAAATCTAAATGTGTTTAGTTTCATCAGCCAAAGGAGTCATTCATCTTAATTTACATTTCGTACTAATGTGAAGTGGTTTATTTCCTAAATAATGATGCTTTCTATTCACTTCATGCCAATTAGGCTCCTTTCGTGGTTACAAGCACTATTTTTCTTCCAATGACTTTGAAATTATCTTTTGTGTCCATATTAACAACTATATTCATCAAGAAAAAAATGTCCGTATCTGTGCAATTCGTTCAATACTCACAAACACTACATTCTGTGATCATAATTAGGGTTTCTTATTGATGTTAATTGGTTGAATTCCAAAATAAATAATCCCTAAGAACATTTCTGGTTTTGGAAGATTCGTCTTTTGGTTCTAAACCCACTTTTTGAGACAATGATCATGAGATTAACATTTATGAGTAAATTACATAGTGTATTAATTAAAACAGACATGTGGATGGACTTTTGAAAATCTAAATGTGTTTAGTTCCATCAGCCAAAGGAGTCATTCATCTTAATTTACATTTCGTACTAATGTGAAGTGGTTTATTTCCTAAATAATGATGCTTTCTATTCACTTCGTGCCGATTAGGCTCCTTTCATTGTTACAAGCACTATTTTTCTTCCAATGACTATGAAATTATCTTTTGTGTCCACATTCACAACTATATTCATTAAGAAAAAAATGTCCATATCTATACAATTCGTTCAATACTAACAAATACTGTGTTCCATGATCTGGATTAGGGTTTCTTATTGATTTTAATTGGTTGAATTCCAAAATAAAGAATCCCTAAGAACATTTCTGGTTTTGGAAGATTCGTCTTTTGGTTCTAAACCCACTTTTTGAGACAATGATCATGAGATTAACATTTATGAGTAAATTACATAGTATATTAATTTAAACAGAGATGTCGATGCACTTTTGAAAATCTAAATGTGTTTAGTTTAATCAGCCAAAGGAGTCATTCATCTTAATTTACATTTCGTACTAATGTGAAGTGGTTTATTTCCTAAATAATGATGCTTTCTATTCACTTCATGCCAATTAGGCTCCTTTCGTGGTTACAAGCACTATTTTTCTTCCAATGACTTTGAAATTATCTTTTGTGTCCATATTAACAACTATATTCATCAAGAAAAAAATGTCCGTATCTGTGCAATTCGTTCAATACTCACAAACACTACATTCTGTGATCATAATTAGGGTTTCTTATTGATGTTAATTGGTTGAATTCCAAAATAAATAATCCCTAAGAACATTTCTGGTTTTGGAAGATTCGTCTTTTGGTTCTAAACCCACTTTTTGAGACAATGATCATGAGATTAACATTTATGAGTAAATTACATAGTGTATTAATTAAAACAGACATGTGGATGGACTTTTGAAAATCTAAATGTGTTTAGTTCCATCAGCCAAAGGAGTCATTCATCTTAATTTACATTTCGTACTAATGTGAAGTGGTTTATTTCCTAAATAATGATGCTTTCTATTCACTTCGTGCCGATTAGGCTCCTTTCATTGTTACAAGCACTATTTTTCTTCCAATGACTATGAAATTATCTTTTGTGTCCACATTCACAACTATATTCATTAAGAAAAAAATGTCCATATCTATACAATTCGTTCAATACTAACAAATACTGTGTTCCATGATCTGGATTAGGGTTTCTTATTGATTTTAATTGGTTGAATTCCAAAATAAAGAATCCCTAAGAACATTTCTGGTTTTGGAAGATTCGTCTTTTGGTTCTAAACCCACTTTTTGAGACAATGATCATGAGATTAACATTTATGAGTAAATTACATAGTATATTAATTTAAACAGAGATGTCGATGCACTTTTGAAAATCTAAATGTGTTTAGTTTAATCAGCCAAAGGAGTCATTCATCTTAATTTACATTTCGTACTAATGTGAAGTGGTTTATTTCCTAAATAATGATGCTTTTTATTCACTTCATGCCAATTAGTCTCCTTTCGTGGTTACAAGCACTATTTTTCTTCCAATGACTATGAAATTATCTTTTGTGTCCATATTAATAACTATATTCATCAAGAAAAAATGTCCCTATCTATGCAATTAGTTCAATTCTAACAAACACTACGTTCTATGACCATAATTAGGGTTTCTTATTGATGTTAATTGGTTGAATTCCAAAATAAAGCATCCCTAAGAAAATTTCTGGTTTTGGAAGATTTGTCTTTTGGTTCCAAACACACTTTTTGACACAATGATCATGAGATTAACATTTATGAGTAAATTACACAGTATATTAATTAAAACAGAGGTGTCGACGTACTTTTGAAAATCTATATGTGTTTAGTTCCATCAGCCAAAGTAGTCATTCATCTTAATTTACATTACGTACTAATGTTAAGTGGTTTATTTCCTAAATAATGATGCTTTCTATTTACTTCAATCTAGGCTCTTTTTGTTGTTACAAGCACTATTTTTCTTGCAATGACTATGAAATTATCTTTTGTGTGCATATTAACAACTATAGTCATCAAGAAAAAAATGTCCATATCTATACAATTTGTTCAATACTAACAAACATTGTGTTCCATGATCTTGATTAGGGTTTCTTATTGATGTTAATTGGTTGAATTCCAAAATAAAGAATCCCTAAGAACATTTCTGGTTTTGGAAGATTCGACTTTTGGTTCCACACACACTTTTTGACACAATGATCATGAGATTAACATTTCTGAGTAAATATCATAGTATATTAATTAGAACAGGCATGTCGACGCACTTTTGAAAATCTAAATGTGTTTAGTTCCATCAGTCAAAGGAGTCATTCATCTTAATTTACATTTCTTACTAATGTGAAGTGGTTTATTTTCTAAATAATGATGATTTATATTCACTTGATGCCAATTAGGCTCCTTTCGTTGTTACATGCGCTATTTTTCTTCCAATGACTATGAAATTATATTTTGTGGGCATAATCACAACTACATTCATCAAGAAAAAAATGTCCATATCTATACAATTCGTTCAATACTAACAAATACTGTGTTCCATGATCTTGATTACGGTTTCTTATTGATGTTAATTGGTTGAATTCCAAAATAAAGAATCCCTAAGTACATTTCTGGTTTTGGAAGATTCGTCTTTTGGTTCTAAACCCACTTTTTGACACAATGATCATGAGATTAACATTTATGAGTAAATTACATAGTATATTAATTAGAACAGGCATGTCGACGCACTTTTGAAAATCTATTTGTGTTTAGTTCCATCGGCCAAAGGAGTCATTCATCTTAATTTACATTTCATACTAATGTGAAGTGGTTTATTTCCTAAATAATGATGCTTGCTATTCACTTCATTCCTATTAGGCTCTTCTTGTTGTTACAAGCACTATTTTTCTTGCAATGACTATGAAATTATATTTTGTGTGCATATTAACAACTATAGTCATCAAGAAAAAAATGTCCATATCTATACAATTTGTTCAATACTAACAAACATTGTGTTCCATGATCTTGATTAGGGTTTCTTATTGATGTTAATTGGTTGAATTCCGAAATAAAGAATCCCTAAGAAGATTTCTGGTTTTGGAAGATTTGTCTTTTGCTTCCACACACACTTTTTGACACAATGATCATGAGATTAACATTTATGAGTAAATTACATAGTATATTAATTAGAACAAGCATGTCGACGCACTTTTGAAAATCTATTTGTGTTTAGTTCCATTAGCCAAAGGAGTGATTCATGTTAATTCACATTTCATACTAATGTGAAGTGGTTTATTTCCTAAAAAATGATGCTTGCTAGTCACTTCATTCCAATTAGGCTCTTTTTGTTGTTACAAGCACTATTTTTCTTGCAATGACTATGAAATTATATTTTGTGTGCATATTAACAACTATAGTCATCAAGAAAAAAATGTCCATATCTATACAATTTGTTCAATACTAACAAACATTGTGTTCCATGATCTTGATTAGGGTTTCTTATTGATGTTAATTGGTTGAATTTCGAAATAAAGAATCCCTAAGAACATTCCAGGTTTTGGAAGATTCGTCTTTTTGTTCTAAACCCACCTTTTGACACAATGATCATGAGATTAAGATTTATGAGTAAATTACATAGTATATTCATTTAAACAGAGATGTCAATGCACTTTTGAAAATCTAAATGTGTTTAGTTTCATCAGCCAAAGGAGTCATTCATCTTAATTTACATTTCGTACTAATGTGAAGTGGTTTATTTCCTAAATAATGATGCTTTCTATTCACTTCATGCCAATTAGGCTCCTTTCGTGGTTACAAGCACTATTTTTCTTCCAATGACTTTGAAATTATCTTTTGTGTCCATATTAACAACTATATTCATCAAGAAAAAAATGTCCGTATCTGTGCAATTCGTTCAATACTCACAAACACTACATTCTGTGATCATAATTAGGGTTTCTTATTGATGTTAATTGGTTGAATTCCAAAATAAATAATCCCTAAGAAACATTTCTGGTTTTGGAAGATTCGTCTTTTGGTTCTAAACCCACTTTTGAGACAATGATCATGAGATTAACATTTATGAGTAAATTACATAGTGTATTAATTAAAACAGACATGTGGATGGACTTTTGAAAATCTAAATGTGTTTAGTTCCATCAGCCAAAGGAGTCATTCATCTTAATTTACATTTCGTACTAATGTGAAGTGGTTTATTTCCTAAATAATGATGCTTTCTATTCACTTCGTGCCGATTAGGCTCCTTTCATTGTTACAAGCACTATTTTTTCTTTCCAATGACTATGAAATTATCTTTTTGTGTCCACATTCACAACTATATTCATTAAGAAAAAAATGTCCATATCTATACAATTCGTTCAATACTAACAAATACTGTGTTCCATGATCTGGATTAGGGTTTCTTATTGATTTTAATTGGTTGAATTCCAAAATAAAGAATCCCTAAGAACATTTCTGGTTTTGGAAGATTTCGTCTTTTGGTTCTAAAACCCACTTTTTGAGACAATGATCATGAGATTAACATTTATGAGTAAATTACATAGTATATTAATTTAAACAGAGATGTCGATGCACTTTTGAAAATCTAAATGTGTTTAGTTTAATCAGCCAAAGGAGTCATTCATCTTAATTTACATTTCGTACTAATGTGAAGTGGTTTATTTCCTAAATAATGATGCTTTTTATTCACTTCATGCCAATTAGTCTCCTTTCGTGGTTACAAGCACTATTTTTCTTCCAATGACTATGAAATTATCTTTTGTGTCCATATTAATAACTATATTCATCAAGAAAAAATGTCCCTATCTATGCAATTAGTTCAATTCTAACAAACACTACGTTCTATGACCATAATTAGGGTTTCTTATTGATGTTAATTGGTTGAATTCCAAAATAAAGCATCCCTAAGAAAATTTCTGGTTTTGGAAGATTTGTCTTTTGGTTCCAAACACACTTTTTGACACAATGATCATGAGATTAACATTTATGAGTAAATTACACAGTATATTAATTAAAACAGAGGTGTCGACGTACTTTTGAAAATCTATATGTGTTTAGTTCCATCAGCCAAAGTAGTCATTCATCTTAATTTACATTACGTACTAATGTTAAGTGGTTTATTTCCTAAATAATGATGCTTTCTATTTACTTCAATCTAGGCTCTTTTTGTTGTTACAAGCACTATTTTTCTTGCAATGACTATGAAATTATCTTTTGTGTGCATATTAACAACTATAGTCATCAAGAAAAAAATGTCCATATCTATACAATTTGTTCAATACTAACAAACATTGTGTTCCATGATCTTGATTAGGGTTTCTTATTGATGTTAATTGGTTGAATTCCAAAATAAAGAATCCCTAAGAACATTTCTGGTTTTGGAAGATTCGACTTTTGGTTCCACACACACTTTTTGACACAATGATCATGAGATTAACATTTCTGAGTAAATATCATAGTATATTAATTAGAACAGGCATGTCGACGCACTTTTGAAAATCTAAATGTGTTTAGTTCCATCAGTCAAAGGAGTCATTCATCTTAATTTACATTTCTTACTAATGTGAAGTGGTTTATTTTCTAAATAATGATGATTTATATTCACTTGATGCCAATTAGGCTCCTTTCGTTGTTACATGCGCTATTTTTCTTCCAATGACTATGAAATTATATTTTGTGGGCATAATCACAACTACATTCATCAAGAAAAAAATGTCCATATCTATACAATTCGTTCAATACTAACAAATACTGTGTTCCATGATCTTGATTACGGTTTCTTTATTGATGTTAATTGGTTTTGAATTCCAAAATAAAGAAATCCCTAAGTACATTTCTGGTTTTGGAAGATTCGTCTTTTGGTTCTAAAACCCACTTTTTTGACACAATGATCATGAGATTAACATTTATGAGTAAATTACATAGTATATTAATTAGAACAGGCATGTCGACGCACTTTTGAAAATCTAATTGTGTTTAGTTCCATCAACCAAAGGAGTCATTCATCTTAATTTACATTTCATACTAATGTGAAGTGGTTTATTTCCTAAATAATGATGCCTGCTATTCACTTCATTCCTATTAGGCTCTTTTTGTTGTTACAAGCACTATTTTTCTTGCAATGACTATGAAATTATATTTTTTGTGTGCATATTAACAACTATAGTCATCAAGAAAAAAATGTCCATATCTATACAATTTGTTCAATACTAACAAACATTGTGTTCCATGATCTTGATTAGGGTTTCTTATTGATGTTAATTGGTTGAATTCCAAAATAAAGAATCCCTAAGAACATTTCTGGTTTTGGAAGATTCGACTTTTGGTTCCACACACACTTTTTGACACAATGATCATGAGATTAACATTTCTGAGTAAATATCATAGTATATTAATTAGAACAGGCATGTCGACGCACTTTTGAAAATCTAAATGTGTTTAGTTCCATCAGTCAAAGGAGTCATTCATCTTAATTTACATTTCTTACTAATGTGAAGTGGTTTATTTTCTAAATAATGATGATTTATATTCACTTGATGCCAATTAGGCTCCTTTCGTTGTTACATGCGCTATTTTTCTTCCAATGACTATGAAATTATATTTTGTGGGCATAATCACAACTACATTCATCAAGAAAAAAATGTCCATATCTATACAATTCGTTCAATACTATCAAAATACTGTGTTCCATGATCTTGATTTACGGTTTCTTATTGATGTTAATTGGTTGAATTCCAAAATAAAGAATCCCTAAGTACATTTCTGGTGTTTGGAAGATTCGTCTTTTGGTTCTAAAACCCACTTTTTGACACAATGATCATGAGATTAACATTTATGAGTAAATTACATAGTATATTAATTAGAACAGGCATGTCGACGCATTTTTGAAAATCTAATTGTGTTTAGTTCCATCAACCAAACGAGTCATTCATCTTAATTTACATTTCATACTAATGTGAAGTGGTTTATTTCCTAAATAATGATGCCTGCTATTCACTTCATTCCTATTAGGCTCTCTTTTTGTTGTTACAATCACTATTTTTCTTGCAATGACTATGAAATTATATTTTTGTGTGCATATTAACAAACTATAGTCATCAAGAAAAAAAAATGTCCATATCTATACAATTTGTTCAATACTAACAAACATTGTGTTCCATGATCTTGATTAGGGTTTCTTATTGATGTTAATTGGTTGAATTCCGAAATAAAGAATCCCTAAGAACATTTCTGGTTTTGGAAGATTCGACTTTTGGTTCCACACACACTTTTTGACACAATGATCATGAGATTAACATTTCTGAGTAAATATCATAGTATATTAATTAGAACAGGCATGTCGACGCACTTTTGAAAATCTAAATGTGTTTAGTTCCATCAGTCAAAGGAGTCATTCATCTTAATTTACATTTCCTACTAATGTGAAGTGGTTTATTTTCTAAATAATGATGATTTATATTCACTTGATGCCAATTAGGCTCCTTTCGTTGTTACATGCGCTATTTTTCTTCCAATGACTATGAAATTATATTTTGTGGGCATAATCACAACTACATTCATCAAGAAAAAAATGTCCATATCTATACAATTCATTCAATACTAACAAATACTGTGTTCCATGATCTTGATTACGGTTTCTTATTCATGTTAATTGGTTGAATTCCAAAATAAAGAATCCCTAAGTACATTTCTGGTGTTGGAAGATTCGTCTTTTGGTTCTAAACCCACTTTTTGACACAATGATCATGAGATTAACATTTATGAGTAAATTACATAGTATATTAATTAGAACAGGCATGTCGACGCACTTTTGAAAAATCTAATTGTGTGTTTAGTTCCATCAACCAAAGGAGTCATTCATCTTAATTTACATTTCATACTAATGTGAAGTGGTTTATTTCCTAAATAATGATGCCTGCTATTCACTTCATTCCTATTAGGCTCTTTTTGTTGTTACAATCACTATTTTTCTTGCAATGACTATGAAATTATATTTTGTGTGCATATTAACAACTATAGTCATCAAGAAAAAAATGTCCATATCTATACAATTTGTTCAATACTAACAAACATTGTGTTCCATGATCTTGATTAGGGTTTCTTATTGATGTTAATTGGTTGAATTCCGAAATAAAGAATCCCTAAGAACATTTCTGGTTTTGGAAGATTCGACTTTTGGTTCCACACACACTTTTTGACACAATGATCATGAGATTAACATTTCTGAGTAAATATCATAGTATATTAATTAGAACAGGCATGTCGACGCACTTTTGAAAATCTAAATGGGTTTAGTTCCATCAGTCAAAGGAGTCATTCATCTTAATTTACATTTCTTACTAATGTGAAGTGGTTTATTTTCTAAATAATGATGATTTATATTCACTTGATGCCAATTAGGCTCCTTTCGTTGTTACATGCGCTATTTTTCTTCCAATGACTATGAAATTATATTTTGTGGGCATAATCACAACTACATTCATCAAGAAAAAAATGTCCATATCTATACAATTCATTCAATACTAACAAATACTGTGTTCCATGATCTTGATTACGGTTTCTTATTCATGTTAATTGGTTGAATTCCAAAATAAAGAATCCCTAAGTACATTTCTGGTGTTGGAAGATTCGTCTTTTGGTTCTAAACCCACTTTTTGACACAATGATCATGAGATTAACATTTATGAGTAAATTACATAGTATATTAATTAGAACAGGCATGTCGACGCACTTTTGAAAATCTAATTGTGTTTAGTTCCATCAACCAAAGGAGTCATTCATCTTAATTTACATTTCATACTAATGTGAAGTGGTTTATTTCCTAAATAATGATGCCTGCTATTCACTTCATTCCTATTAGGCTCTTTTTGTTGTTACAATCACTATTTTTCTTGCAATGACTATGAAATTATATTTTGTGTGCATATTAACAACTATAGTCATCAAGAAAAAAATGTCCATATCTATACAATTTGTTCAATACTAACAAACATTGTGTTCCATGATCTTGATTAGGGTTTTCTTATTGATGTTAATTGGTTGAATTCCTAAATAAAGAATCCCTAAGAACATTTCTGGTTTTGGAAGATTCGACTTTTGGTTCCACACACACTTTTTGACACAATGATCATGAGATTACAATTTCTGAGTAAATATCATAGTATATTAATTAGAACAGGCATGTCGACGCACTTTTGAAAATCTAAATGTGTTTAGTTCCATCAGTCAAAGGAGTCATTCATCTTAATTTACATTTCTTACTAATGTGAAGTGGTTTATTTTCTAAATAATGATGATTTATATTCACTTGATGCCAATTAGGCTCCTTTCGTTGTTACATGCGCTATTTTTCTTCCAATGACTATAAAATTATATTTTGTGGCCATAATCGCAACTACATTCATCAAGAAAAAAATGTCCATATCTATACAATTCGTTCAATACTAACAAATACTGTGTTCCATGATCTTGATTACGGTTTCTTATTGATGTTAATTGGTTGAATTCCAAAATAAAGAATCCCTAATAACATTTCTGGTTTTGGAAGATTCGTCTTTTGGTTCCAAACACACTTTTTGACACAATGATCATGAGATTAACATTTATGAGTAAATTACATAGTATATTAATTAGAACAGGCATGTCGACGCACTTTTGAAAATCTATTTGTGTTTAGTTCCATCGGCCAAAGGAGTCATTCATCTTAATTTACATTTCATACTAATGTGAAGTGGTTTATTTCCTAAATAATGATGCTTGCTATTCACTTCATTCCTATTAGGCTCTTCTTGTTGTTACAAGCACTAATATTTTTCTTGCAATGACTATGAAATTATATTTTGTGTGCATATTAACAACTATAGTCATCAAGAAAAAAAATGTCCATATCTATACAATTTGTTCAATACTAACAAACATTGTGTTCCATGATCTTGATTAGGGTTTCTTATTGATGTTAATTGGTTGAATTCCGAAATAAAGAATCCCTAAGAAGATTTCTGGTTTTGGAAGATTTGTCTTTTTGCTTCCACAACACACTTTTTTGACACACAATGATCATGAGATTAACATTTATGAGTAAATTACATAGTATATTAATTAGAACAGGCATGTCGACGTACTTTTGAAAATCTATATGTGTTTAGTTCCATCAGCCAAAGTAGTCATTCATCTTAATTTACATTACGTACTAATGTTAAGTGGTTTATTTCCTAAATAATGATGCTTTCTATTCACTTCATTCCAACTAGGCTCTTTTTGTTGTTACAAGCACTATTTTTCTTGCAATGACTATGAAATTATATTTTGTGTGCATATTAACAACTATAGTCATCAAGAAAAAAAATGTCCATATCTATACAATTTGTTCAAATACTAACAAACATTGTGTTCCATGATCTTGATTAGGGTTTCTTATTGATGTTTAATTGGTTGAATTTCGAAATAAAGAATCCCTAAGAACATTCCTGGTTTTGGAAGATTCGTCTTTTTGTTCTAAACCCACCTTTTGACACAATGATCATGAGATTAAATTTATAAGTAAATTACATAGTATATTCATTTAAACAGAGATGTCGATGCACTTTTGAAAATCTAAATGTGTTTTGTTTCATCAGCCAAAGGAGTCATTCATCTTAATTTACATTTCGTACTAATGTGAAGTGGTTTATTTCCTAAATAATGATGCTTTCTATTCACTTCATGCCAATTAGGCTCCTTTCGTGGTTACAAGCACTATTTTTCTTCCAATGACTTTGAAATTATCTTTTGTGTCCATATTAACAACTATATTAATCAAGAAAAAAATGTCCGTATCTGTGCAATTCGTTCAATACTCACAAACACTACATTCTGTGATCATAATTAGGGTTTCTTATTGATGTTAATTGGTTGAATTCCAAAATAAATAATCCCTAAGAACATTTTTGGTTTTGGAAGATTCGTCTTTTGGTTCTAAACCCACTTTTTGAGACAATGATCATGAGATTAACATTTATGAGTAAATTACATAGTGTATTAATTAAAACAGACATGTGGATGGACTTTTGAAAATCTAAATGTGTTTTTAGTTCGATCAGCCAAAGGAGTCATTCATCTTAATTTACATTTCGTACTAATGTGAAGTGGTTTATTTCCTAAATAATGATGCTTTCTATTCACTTCGTGCCGATTAGGCTCCTTTCATTGTTACAAGCACTATTTTTCTTCCAATGACTATGAAATTATCTTTTGTGTCCACATTCACAACTATATTCATTAAGAAAAAAAATGTCCATATCTATACAAATTCGTTCAATACTAATAAATACTATACTGTGTTCCATGATCTGGATTAGGGTTTCTTATTGATTTTAATTGGTTGAATTCCAAAAATAAAGAATCCCTAAGAACATTTCTGGTTTTGGAAGATTCGTCTTTTGGTTCTAAACCCACTTTTTGAGACAATGATCATGAGATTAACATTTATGAGTAAATTACATAGTATATTAATTTAAACAGAGATGTCGATGCACTTTTGAAAATCTAAATGTGTTTAGTTTAATCAGCCAAAGGAGTCATTCATCTTAATTTACATTTCGTACTAATGTGAAGTGGTTTATTTCCTAAATAATGATGCTTTTTATTCACTTCATGCCAATTAGTCTCCTTTCGTGGTTACAAGCACTATTTTTCTTCCAATGACTATGAAATTATCTTTTGTGTCCATATTAATAACTATATTCATCAAGAAAAAATGTCCCTATCTATGCAATTAGTTCAATTCTAACAAACACTACGTTCTATGACCATAATTAGGGTTTCTTATTGATGTTAATTGGTTGAATTCCAAAATAAAGCATCCCTAAGAAAATTTCTGGTTTTGGAAGATTCGTCTTTTTGTTCTAAACCCACTTTTTGAGACAATGATCATGAGATTAAGATTTATGAGTAAATTACATAGTATATTCATTTAAACAGAGATGTCGATGCACTTTTGAAAATGTAAATGTGTTTAGTTTCATCAACGAAAGGAGTCATTCATCTTAATTTACATTTCGTACTAATGTGAAGTGGTTTATTTCCTAAATAATGATGCTTTCTATTCACTTCATGCCAATTAGGCTCCTTTCGTGGTTACAAGCACTATTTTTCTTCCAATGACTATGAAATTATCTTTTGTGTCCATATTAACAACTATATTCATCAAGAAAAAAATGTCCATATCTATGCAATTCGTTCAATACTAACAAATACTCTGTTCCATCATCTTGATTAGGGTTTCTTATTGATGTTAATTGGTTGAATTCCAAAATAAAGAATCCCTAAGAACATTTCTGGTTTTGGAAGATTCGTCTTTTTGTTCTAAACCCAGTTTTAAGACAATGATCATGAGATTAACATTTATGTGTAAATTACATAGTATATTAATTAAAACAGACATGTCAATGGACTTTTGAAAATCTAAATGTGTTTAGTTCCATCAGCCAAAGGAGTCATTCATCTTAATTTACATTTCGTACTAATGTGAAGTGGTTTATTTCCTAAATAATGATGCTTTCTATTCACTTCGTGCCGATTAGGCTCCTTTCATTGTTACAAGCACTATTTTTCTTCCAATGACTATGAAATTATCTTTTGAGTCCACATTCACAACTATATTCATTAAGAAAAAAATGTCCATATCTATACAATTCGTTCAATACTAACAAATACTCTGTTCCATGATCTTGATTAGGGTTTCTTATTGATGTTAATTGGTTGAATTCCAAAATAAAGAATCCCTAAGAACATTTCTGGTTTTGGAAGATTCGTCTTTTGGTTGTAAACCCACTTTTTGAGACAATGATCATGAGATTAACATTTATGAGTAAATTACATAGTATATTAATTAAAATAGACATGTCGATGGACTTTTGAAAATCTAAACGTGTTTAGTTCCATCAACCAAAGAAGTCATTCATCTTAATTTACATTTCGTACCAATGTGAAGTGGTTTATTTCCTAAATAATGGTGCTTTCTATTCACTTCGTGCCAATTAGGCTCCTTTCACTATTACAAGCACTATTTTTCTTCCAATGACTATGAAATTATCTTTTGTGTCCATATTCACAACTATATTCATCAAGAAAAAAATGTCCATATCTATACAATTCGTTCAATACTAACAAATACTGTGTTCCATGATCTTGATTAGGGTTTCTTATTGATGTTAATTGGTTGAATTCGAAAATAAAGAATCCCTAAGAACATTTCTGGTTTTGGAAGATTTGTCTTTTGGTTCCAAACACACTTTTTGACACAATGATCATGAGATTAACATTTATGAGTAAATTACACAGTATATTAATTAAAACAGAGGTGTCGACGTACTTTTGAAAATCTATATGTGTTTAGTTCCATCAGCCAAAGGAGTCATTCATCTTAATTTACATTACGTACTAATGTGAAGTGGTTTATTTCCTAAATAATGATGCTTTCTATTCACTTCATTTTAAGGCTCTTTTTGTTGTTACAAGCACTATTTTTCTTGCAATGACTATGAAATTATCTTTTGTGTGCATATTAACAACTATAGTCATCAAGAAAAAAATGTCCATATCTATACAATTTGTTCAATACTAACAAACATTGCATTCCATGATCTTGATTAGGGTTTCTTATTGATGTTGATTGGTTGAATTCCAAAATAAAGAATCCCTAAGAACATTTTTGGCTTTGGAAGATTCGACTTTTGGTTCCAAAAGACATTTTGACACAACGATCATGAGATTAACATTTATGACAAAATTACATAGTACATTAATTGAAATAGAGATGTCAACGTACTTTTGAAAATCTAAATGTGTTTAGTTCCATTAGCCAAAGGGGTCATTCATCTTAATTTACATTTCGTACTAATGTGAAGTGGTTTATATACTACATAATGATGCTTTCTATTCACTTCATGCCAATTAGGCTCCTTTTGTTGTTACAAGCACTATTTTTGTTCCAATGACTATGAAATTATCATTTGTGTCCATATTAACAACTATGTTCCTCAAGAAAAAAATGTCCATATCTATACAATTCTTTCAATACTAACAAACAATGGGGTCTATCATCTTGATTAGGGTTTCTTAGTGATGTTAATTGGTTGATTTACAAAATAATGAATCCCTCAGAACATTTCTGGTTTGGAAGGCTTGTCTTTTGGTTCCAAACACACTTTTTTACACAATGATCCTTAGATTAACATTTGTGACTAAATTGCACAGTATATTATTTAAAAAAAAACATGTTGATGCACTATTGAAAATCTAAATGTGTTCAGTTTCATCACCAAATGGACTCATTCATCTTAGCTTGCTTTTTGTACTAATGTGAAGTGGCTTATTTCCTAAATAATAATGCTCTCTATTCCCTTCATGTGGATCAGGCTCTTTTTGTTGTTGCAAGCTCTATTTTTCTTCCAATGACTATGAAATTATCTTTTGTGTCCATATTAACAACTATATTCATCAAGAAAAAAATGTCCATATCTATCCAATTCATTCAATACTCACAAACACTACGTTCTGTGATCATAATTAGGGTTTCTAATTGATGTTAATTGGTTGAATTCCAAAATAAAGAATCCCTAAGAACATTTCTGGTTTTGGAAGATTCGTCTTTTGGTTGTAAACCCACTTTTTGAGATAATGATAATTAGATTAACATTTATGAGTAAATTACATAGTATATTAATTTAAACAGACATGTCGATGCACTTTTGAAAATCTAAATGTGTTTAGTTTCATCGGCCAAAGGAGTCATTCATCTTAATTTACATTTCGTACTAATGTGAAGTGGTTTATTTCCTAAATAATGATGCTTTCTATTCACTTCATGCCAATTAGGTTCCTTTCGTTGTTACAAGCACTATTTTTCCTCCAATGACTATGAAATTATCTTTTGTGACCATATTCACAACTATATTCATCAAGAAAAAAATGTCCATATTTATACAATTCATTCAATACTAACAAATACTATGTTCCATGATCTTGATTAGGGTTTCTTATTGATGTTAATTGGTTGAATTCCAAAATAAAGAATCCGTAATAACATTTCTGGTTTTGTAAGATTCGTCTTTTGGTTCCAAACACGCTTTTTGTCAAAATGATCATGAGATTAACATTTATGAGTAAATTACACAGTATATTAATTAAAACAGGCATGTCGACGCACTTTTGAAAATCTAAATGTGTTTAGTTCCATCAGCCAAAGGAGTCATTCATCTTAATTTACATTTCGTACTAATGTGAAGTGGTTTATTTCCTGAATTATCTTTTGTGTCCATATTAACAACTATATTCATCAAGAAAAAAATGTGCATATCTATGCAATTCGTTCAATACACACAAACACAACGTTCCGTGATCATGATTAGGGTTTCTTATTAATGTTAATTGGTTGAATTCCAAAATAAAGAATCCCTAAGAACATTTCTGGTTTTGGAAGATTCATCTTTTGGTTCTAAACCCACTTTTTGAGACAATGATCATGAGATTAACATCTATGAGTAAATTACATAGCATATTAATTAAAACAGACATGCCAATTAGGCTCCTTTTGTTGTTACAAGCACTATTTTTCTTGCAATGACTATGAAATGATCTTTTGTGTGCATATTAACAACTATAGTCATCAAGAAAAAAATGTCCATGTCTATACAACTGGTTCAATACTAACAAACACTGTGTTCCATGATCTTGATTAGGGTTTCTTATTGATGTTAATTTGTTGAATTCCAAAATAAAGAATTCCTAAGAACATTTTTGGTTTTGGAAGATTTGACTTTTGGTTCCAAAACACATTTTGACACAATGATGATGAGATTAACATTTATGACGAAATTACATAGTACATTAATTAAAATAGACATGTCGATGTACTATTGAAAATCTAAATGTGTTTAGTTCCATCAGCCAAAGGGGTCATTTATCTTAATTTAGATTTCGTACTAATGTGAAGAGGTTTATTTCCTACATAATGATGCTTTCTATTCACTTCATGCCAATTGGGCTCCTTTTGTTGTTACAAGCACTATTTTTCTTCCAATGACTATGAAATTATCATTTGTGTCCATATTACCAACTATGTTCCTCAAGAAAAAAATGTCCACATCTATACAATAAATTCAATACTAACAAACAATGGGGTTCATCATATATATTACGGTTTCTTAGTGATGTTAATTGCTTGATTTAAAAAATAATGAATCCCTAAGAATATTTCTGGTTTGGAAGACTTGTCTTTTGGTTCCAAACACAGTTTTTGACACAATGATCATGAGATTAACATTTGTGACTAAATTGCACAGTATATTAATTAAAAAAAAAACATGTTGATGCACTATTGAAAATCTAAATGTGTTTAGTTTCCTCACCAATTGTACTCATTCATCTTAGTTTGCTTTTCGTACTAATGTGAAGTGGTTTATTTCCAAAATAATAATGCTCTCTATTCCCTTCATGCCGATCAGGCTCCTTTTGTTGTTGCAAGCTCTATTTGTCTTCCAATTACTATGAAATTATCTTTTGTGTCCATATTAACAACTATATTCATCAAGAAAAAAATGTCCATATCTATGCAATTCGTTCAATACTCACAAACACTACGTTCCGTGATCATGATTAGGGTTTCTTATTAATGTTAATTGGTTGAATTCCAAAATAAAGAATCCCCAAGAACGTTTTTGGTTTTGGAATATTCGTCTTTTTGTTCTAAACCCACTTTTTGACACAATGATCATGAGATTAACATTTATGAGTAAATTACATAGTATATTAATTAGAACAGGCATGTCGACGCACTTTTGAAAATCTAAATGTGTTTAGTTCCATCAGCCAAAGGAGTCATTCATCTTAATTTATATTTCGTACTAATGTGAAGTGGTTTATTTCCTAAATAATGATGATTTCTATTCACTTCGTGCCGATTAGGCTCCATTCATTGTTACAAGCACTATTTTTCTTCCAATGACTATGAAATTATCTTTTGTGTCGACATTCACAACTATATTCATTAAGAAAAAAATGTCCATATCTATACAATTCGTTCAATACTAACAAATACTGTGTTCCATGATCTTGATTAGGGTTTCTTATTGATGTTAATTGGTTGAATTCCAAAATAAAGAATCCCTAATAACATTTCTGGTTTTGGAAGATTCGTCTTTTTGTTCCAAACACACTTTTTGACACAATGATCATTAGATTAACATTTATGAGTAAATTACATAGTATATTAATTAGAACAGGCATGTCGACGCACTTTTGAAAATCTATTTGTGTTTAGTTCCATTGGCCAAAGGAGTCATTCATCTTAATTTACATTTCATACTAATGTGAAGTGGTTTATTTCCTAAATAATGGTGCTTGCTATTCACTTCATTCCTATTAGGCTCTTTTTGTTGTTACAAGCACTATTTTTCTTGCAATGACTATGAAATTATATTTTGTGTGCATATTAACAACTATAGTCATCAAGAAAAAAATGTCCATATCTATACAATTTTTTCAATACTAACAAACATTGGGTTCCATGATCTTGATTAGGGTTTCTTATTGATGTTAATTGGTTGAATTCCAAAATAAAGAATCCCTAGGAACATTTCTGGTTTTGGAAGATTCCACTTTTGGTTCCACACACACTTTTTGACACAATGATCATGAGATTAACATTTCTGAGTAAATTACATAGTATATTAATTAGAACAGGCATGTCGACGCACTTTTGAAAATCTAAATGTGTTTAGTTCCATCAGCCAAAGGAGTCATTCATCTTAATTTACATTTCTTACTAATGTGAAGTGGTTTATTTTCTAAATAATGATGATTTCTATTCACTTCATGCCAATTAGGCTCCTTTCGTTGTTACATGCGCTATTTTTCTTCCAGTGACTATGAAATTATCTTTTGTGTCCATAATCACAACTACATTCATCAAGAAAAAAATGTCCATATGTATACAATTCGATCAATACTAACAAATACTGTGTTCCATGATCTTGATTACGGTTTCTTATTGATGTTAATTGGTTGAATTCCAAAATAAAGAATCCCTAATAACATTTCTGGTTTTGGAAGATTCGTCTTTTGGTTCCAAACACACTTTTTGACACAATGATCATGAGATTAACATTTATGAGTAAATTACATAGTATATTAATTAGAACAGGCATGTCGACGCACTTTTGAAAATCTATTTGTGTTTAGTTCCATTGGCCAAAGGAGTCATTCATCTTAATTTACATTTCATACTAATGTGAAGTGGTTTATTTCCTAAATAATGGTGCTTGCTATTCACTTCATTCCTATTAGGCTCTTTTTGTTGTTACAAGCACTATTTTTCTTGCAATGACTATGAAATTATATTTTGTGTGCATATTAACAACTATAGTCATCAAGAAAAAAATGTCCATATCTATACAATTTGTTCAATACTAACAAACATTGTGTTCCATGATCTTGATTAGGGTTTCTTATTGATGTTAATTTTTTGAATTCCGAAATAAAGAATCCCTAAGAAGATTTCTGGTTTTGGAAGATTTGTCTTTTGCTTCCACACACACTTTTTGACACAATGATCATGAGATTAACATTTATGAGTAAATTACATAGTATATTAATTAGAACAGGCATGTCGACGCACTTTTGAAAATCTATTTGTGTTTAGTTCCATTGGCCAAAGGAGTCATTCATCTTAATTTACATTTCATACTAATGTGAAGTGGTTTATTTCCTAAATAATGGTGCTTGCTATTCACTTCATTCCTATTAGGCTCTTTTTGTTGTTACAAGCACTATTTTTCTTGCAATGACTATGAAATTATATTTTGTGTGCATATTAACAACTATAGTCATCAAGAAAAAAATGTCCATATCTATACAATTTGTTCAATACTAACAAACATTGTGTTCCATGATCTTGATTAGGGTTTCTTATTGATGTTAATTTTTTGAATTCCGAAATAAAGAATCCCTAAGAAGATTTCTGGTTTTGGAAGATTTGTCTTTTGCTTCCACACACACTTTTTGACACAATGATCATGAGATTAACATTTATGAGTAAATTACATAGTATATTAATTAGAACAGGCATGTCGATGCAGTTTTGAAAATCTATTTGTGTTTAGTTCCATCAGCCAAAGGAGTCATTCATCTTAATTCACATTTCATACTAATGTGAAGTGGTTTATTTCCTAAATAATGATGCTTGCTATTCACTTCATTCCAATTAGGCTATTTTTGTTGTTACAAGCACTATTTTTCTTGCAATGACTATGAAATTATATTTTGTGTGCATAATAACAACTATAGTCATCAAGAAAAAAATGTCCATATCTATACAATTTGTTCAATACTAACAAACATTGTGTTCCATGATCTTGATTAGGGTTTTTATTGATGTTAATTGGTTGAATTCCAAAATAAAGAATCCCTAAGAACATTTCTGTTTTTGGAAGATTCGTCTTTTTGTTCTAAACCCACTTTTTGAGACAATGATCATGAGATTAAGATTTATGAGTAAATTACATAGTATATTCATTTAAACAGAGATGTCGATGCACTTTTGAAAATCTAAATGTGTTTAGTTTCATCAGCCAAAGGAGTCATTCATCTTAATTTACATTTCGAACTAATGTGAAGTGGTTTATTTGCTAAATAATGATGCTTTCTATTCACTTCATGTCAATTAGGCTCCTTTCGTGGTTACAAGCACTATTTTTCTTCCAATGATTATGAAATTATCTTTTGTGTCCATATTAACAACTATATTCATCAAGAAAAAAATGTCCGTATCTATGCAATTCGTTCAATACTCACAAACACTACATGCTGTGATCATAATTAGGATTTCTTATTGATGTTAATTGGTTGAATTCCAAAATAAAGAATCCCTAAGAACATTTCTGGTTTTGGAAGATTCGTCTTTTGGTTCTAAACCCACTTTTTGAGACAATGATCATGAGATTAACATTTATGAGTAAATTACATAGTGTATTAATTAAAATAGACATGTGGATGGACTTTTGAAAATCTAAATGTGTTTAGTTCCATCAGCCAAAGGAGTCATTCATCTTCATTTACATTTTGTACTAATGTGAAGTGGTTTAGTTGCTAAATAATGATGCTTTCTATTCACTTCGTGCCGATTAGGCTCCTTTCATTGTTACAAGCACTATTTTTCTTCCAATGACTATGAAATTATCTTTTGTGTCCACATTCACAACTATATTCATTAAGAAAAAAATGTCCATATCTATACAATTCGTTCAATACTAACAAATACTGTGTTCCATGATCTGGATTAGGGTTTCTTATTGATGTTAATTGGTTGAATTCAAAAATAAATAATACCTAAGAAAATTTCTGGTTTTGGAAGATTCATCTTTTGGTTCTAAACCCACTTTTTGAGACAATGATCATGAGATTAACATTTATGAGTAAATTACATAGTATATTAATTTAAACAGAGATGTCGATGCACTTTTGAAAATCTAAATGTGTTTAGTTTAATCAGCCAAAGGAGTCATTCATCTTAATTTACATTTCGTACTAATGTGAAGTGGTTTATTTCCTAAATAATGATGCTTTTTATTCACTTCATGCCAATTAATCTCCTTTCGTGGTTACAAGCACTATTTTTCTTCCAATGACTATGAAATTATCTTTTTTGTCCATATTAATAACTATATTCATCAAGAAAAAATGTCCCTATCTATGCAATTAGTTCAATTCTCACAAACACTACGTTCTATGACCATAAGTAGGGTTTCTTATTGATGTTAATTGGTCGAATTCCAAAATAAAGAATCCCTTAGAACATTTCTAGTTTTGGAAGATTCGCCTTTTAGTTCTAAACCCACTTTTTGAGACAATGATCTTGAGATTAACATTTATGAGAAAATTACATAGTATATTAATTAAAACAGACATGTCGATGGGCTTTTGAAAATCTAAATGTGTTTAGTTCCATCAGCCAAAGGAGTCATTTATCATAATTTACATTTCGTACTAATGTGAAGTGGTTTATTTCCTAAATAATGAAGCTTTCTATTCACTTCGTGCCGATTAGGCTTCTTTCGTTGTTACAAGCACTATTTTTCATCCAATGACTATGAAATTATCTTTTGTGTCCATATTCACAATTATATTCATCAAGAAAAAAATGTCCATATCTATGCAATTCGTTCAATACTAAAAAATACTGTGTTCAATGATCTTGATTAGGGTTTCTTATTGATGTTAATTGGTTGAATTCCACAATACAGAATCCCTAAGAACATTTCTGGTTTTGGAAGATTCATCTTTTGGTTCTAAACCCACTTTTTGAGACAATGATCATGAGATTAACATTTATGAGTAAATTACATAGTATATTAATTTAAACAGAGATGTCGATGCACTTTTGAAAATCTAAATATGTTTAGTTTCATCAGCCAAAGGAGTCATTCATCTTAATTTTCATTTCGTACTAATGTGAAGTGGTTTATTTCCTAAATAATGATGCTTTCTATTCATTTCATGCCAATTAGTCTTATTTCGTGGTTACAAGCACTATTTTTCTTCCAATGACTATGAAATTATCTTTTGTGTCCATATTAACAACTATATTCATCAAGAAAAAATGTCCCTATCTATGCAATTCGTTCAATACTCACAAACACTACGTTCTGTGATCATAATTAGGGTTTCTTATTGATGTTAATTGGTCGAATTCCAAAATAAAGAATCCCTAAGAACATTTCTGGTTTTGGAAGATTTGTCTTTTAGTTCTAAACCCATTTTTTGAGACAATGATCATGAGATTAACATTTATGAGTAAATTACATAGTATATTATAATTGGTGTCCATATTAACAACTATGTTCCTCAAGAAAAAAATGACCACATCTATACAATTCATTCAATACTAACAAACAATGGGGTTCATCATATATATTAGGGTTTCATAGTGAAGTTAATTGGTTCATTTAAAAAATAATGAATCCCTAAGAATATTTCTGGTTTGGAAGACTTGTCTTTTGGTTCCAAACACAGTTTTTGACACAATGATCATGAGATTAACATTTGTGAATAAATTGCACAGTATATTAATTAAAAAAAAACATGTTGATGCACTATTGAAAATCTAAATGTGTTTAGTTTCATCACCAATTGTACTCATTCATCTTAGTTTGCTTTTCGTACTAAAGTGAAGTGGTTTATTTCCAAAATAATAATGTTCTCTATTCCCTTCATGCCGATCAGGCTCCTTTTGTTGTTGCAAGCTCTATTTTTCATCCAATTACTATGAAAATATCTTTTGTGTCCATATTAACAACTATATTCATCAGGAAAAAAATGTCCATATCTATGCAATTCGTTCAATACTCACAAACACTACGTTCCGTGATCATGATTAGGGTTTCTTATTAATGTTAATTGGTTGAATTCCAAAATAAAGAATCCCTAAGAACGTTTTTGGTTTTGGAAGATTCGACTTTTGGTTCCAAAACACATTTTGACACAATGATGATGAAATTAACATTTATGACTAAATTACATAGTACATTAATTAAAACAGACATGTCGATGTACTATTGAAAATCTAAATGTGTTTAGTTCCATCAGCCAAAGGGGTCATTTATCTTAATTTAGATTTTGTACTAATGTGAAGTGGTTTATTTCCTACATAATGTTGCTTTCTATTCACTTCCTGCCAATTGGGCTCCTTTTGTTGTTACAAGCACTATTTTTCTTCCAATGACTATGAAATTATCATTTGTGTCCATATTAACAACTATGTTCCTCAAGAAAAAAATGTCCACATCTATACAATTCATTCAATACTAACAAACAATGGGGTTCATCATATATATTAGGGTTTCTTAGTGATGTTAATTGGTTGATTTAAAAAATAATGAATCCCTAAGAATATTTCTGGTTTGGAAGACTTGTCTTTTGGTTCCAAACACAGTTTTGGACACAATGATCATGAGATTAACATTTGTGACTAAATTGCACAGTATATTAATTAAAAAAAAACATGTTGATGCACTATTGAAAATCTAAATGTGTTTAGTTTCATCACCAATTGTACTCATTCATCTTAGTTTGCTTTTCATACTAATGTGAAGTGGTTTATTTCCAAAATAATAATGCTCTCTATTCCCTTCATGCCGATCAGGCTCCTTTTGTTGTTGCAAGCTCTATTTTTCTTCTAATTACTATGAAATTATCTTTTGTGTCCATATTAACAACTATATTCATCAAGAAAAAAATGTCCATATCTATGCAATTCGTTCAATACTCACAAACACTACGTTCCGTGTTCATGATTAGGGTTTCATATTAATGTTAATTGGTTGAATTCCAAAATAAAGAATCCCTAAGAATGTTTTTGGTTTTGGAAGATTTGTCTTTTTGTTCTAAACCCACTTTTTGACACAATGATCATGAGATTAACATTTATGAGTAAATTACTTAGTATATTAATTAGAACAGGCATGTCGACGCACTTTTGAAAATCTAAATGTGTTTAGTTCCATCAACCAAAGGAGTCATTCATCTTAATTTATATTTCGTACTAATGTGAAGTGGTTTATTTCCTAAATAATGATGATTTCTAGTCACTTCATGCCAATTAGGCTCCTTTCATTGTTACAAGTGCTATTTTTCTTCCAATGACTATGAAATTATCTTTTGTGTCCATAATCACAACTATATTCATCAACAAAAAAATGTCCATATCTATACAATTCGTTCAATACTAACAAATACTGTGTTGCATGATCTTGATTAGGGTTTCTTATTGATGTTAATTTGTTGAATTCCAAAATAAAGAATCCCTAAGAACATTTTTAGTTTTGGAAGATTCGACTTTTGGTTCCAAAACACATTTTGACACAATGATGATGAGACTAACATTTATGACTAAATTACATAGTACATTAATTAAAACAGACATATCGATGTACTATTGAAAATCTAAATGTGTTTAGTTCCATCAGCCAAAGGGGTCATTTATCTTAATTTAGATTTCGTACTAATGTGAAGTGGTTTATTTCCTACATAATGATGCTTTCTATTCACTTCATGCCAATTGGGCTCCTTTTGTTGTTACAAGCACTATTTTTCTTCCAATGACTATGAAATTATCATTTGTGTCCATATTAACAACTATGTTGCTCAAGAAACAAATGTCCACATCTATACAATTCATTCAATACTAACAAACAATGGGGTTCATCATATATATTAGGGTTTCTTAGTGATGTTAGTTGGTTGATTTAAAAAATAATGAATCCCTAAAAATATTTCTGGTTTGGAAGACTTGTCTTTTGGTTCCAAACACAGTTTTTGACATAATGATCATGAGATTAACATTTGTGACTAAATTGCACAGTACATTAATTAAAAAAAAACATGTTGATGCACTATTGAAAATCTAAATGTGTTTAGTTTCATCACCAATTGTACTCATTCATCTTAGTTTGCTTTTCGTACTAATGTGAAGTGGCTTATTTCCAAAATAATAATGGTCTCTATTCCCTTCATGCCGATCAGGCTCCTTTTGTTGTTGCAAGCTCTATTTTTCTTCCAATGACTATGAAATTATCTTTTGTGTCCATAATCACAACTATATTCATCAAGAAAAAAATGTCTATATCTATACAATTCGTTCAATACTAACAAATACTGTGTTGCACGATCTTGATTAGGGTTTCTTATTGATGTTAATTTGTTGAATTCCAAAATAAAGAATCCCTAAGAACATTTCTGGTTTTGGAAGATTCGTCTTTTGGTTCTAAACCCACTTTTTGAGACAATGATCATGAGATTAACATCTATGTGAAAATTACATAGCATATTAATTAAAACAGACATGTCGATGGGCTTTTGAAAATCAGCCAAAGGAGTCATTCATCTTAATTTACATTTCGGACTAATGTGAAGTGGTTTATTTCCTAAATAATGAAGCTTTCTATTCATTTCGTGCCGATTAGGCTCCTTTCGTTGTTACCAGCACTATTTTTCTTCCAATGACTATGAAATTATCTTTTGTATCCACATTCACAACTATATTCATTAAGAAAAAAATGTCCATATCTACACAATTCGTTCAAT